>JARKHS020011527.1:0-15718 GCA_030143305.2 Amblyomma americanum | reverse complement strand
AAAAACTTTGAAAGATAAATTTTACTACGCCCAAGAAGAATGGACCATTACATTCAATATTTCCATACCAGTAGCTTATAAAATTCCAAAATTCAAAATTTCTGTCCAGGAATTCTAGGCATTTCTACCGGAAACATTAGTCCTTCTTTGGTATCAGAGGTGTACGAACGCACCATCCTTGAGCTTTTCTTTTTCCTCATCTTATTCTTGTTTGTAATGCGCTGCAATTTAGGATCAGCCTTTACATCACAGTCCTCAGCTTTAGTGCTTCATGGCTCAAATGTTCGCTTTGCACCATTTGTCAGCACTTAAGCCAAGCTTTACCTCCCTCTGGTTTAGTATCGCCGTTTGATTATTGAGTTTTCTATCAAGGCACCGAAATATTGCTTACAAAAAAAAATTACCCTCTTTGCTTTGTATTTGAGCTCAAGCGCCAAATGAGGAAATTTCAGCAGGAGAGATCATTTCTACATCCAGGCCGGTTCCTGCTCGAGAGCCCGGGATGCTGATCTAGTTGGTGTTGCATTTCTTTAGAAGACGAACGAGAGCATACACACATAAGAAGCGTTCACTTTCAACTGTTCCTTCATTGACATCCAGACATGTCTATATTATGCACCTTTCTTCATGTCGTCGTCTACTAAAATGTCGACGCTGAGTGGCTGCTCTCAGAAATGTGGTTTCTTTAAAAGTCAGTGCTTTTTTTATAATGCGTTTTAGGCTGCGTTTTTATGGAGGCAAAACGCTAAGGCGCCCGTGTGCTGTGCGATGTCAGTGCACGTAAAAGATCCCCAGGTGGTCGAAAGTATTCCGGAACCCTCCACTACGGCACCTCTCTCTTCTTTTCTTCTTTCACTCCCTCCTTTATTCCTCCCCTTACGGCGCGGTTTAGGTGTCCAACGATATATGAGACAGATACTGCGCCATTTTCTTTCCCCAAAAACCAATTATTATTATTATTATTATTATTATTATTATTATTATTATTATTATTATTATTATTATTATTATTATTATTATTATTATTATTATTATTAATATTATTATTATTATTATTATTATTATTATTAAAAGTCAGTGAAATGGAAGATGCGCGAACACAGGTGACAGGATGGGCCGGCTTTTCTAACCAGATCGGCTTTAATGATTTCCCTGACATTCTGGCTCTTATGCTTTGCTGCCACTTTGCACTTGGAACACAACTAAAAACCTGACAGGAAAACAAGAACTAGACAAAAAAAACTGGCCCGCTTCGCCACTGTTTACAGCAGCCATGGCGAGGCGGGGCAGGCGGCCGAGAGGTTTTTGAAAATATAAAAACGCAGAAATACGAACACGGACAGGTAGTTACACGCAGTGACCGAACGCTCCGCGAGTTCTACCTTGAACGATTAATAACTGGACGCCCCACTCCAGTTGTAGCCAACACAGTGCTGTGCGCGTTTTAATTCCTCCAACATGAACTAATCACGCGCGCAACCTCTACATATTTATTATTGTGTAAATTGTTTTGTGTAGCTTACATCTTCCCCTATCCTCTCCTCCTGTTCCCTCACTTCTTTCATTTCATTTCTCCATTCTGCCTGCTATCCTTTATTTCCGCGGCCCCAGCTCAGGTGCTTCAGTATCGATGGCAGATGCCGAGACTAGCAAGAATCTTTTCCTTTTTTTGCTATTATTTTAATAAAAACCACTACCACCACCACGTAGTGAGGGAACGGGACAAGCGCTCGTCCCGCTCCCTCGCTATGTCCGTGTTCGTATTTTTTTCGTGCTGTTACGTATTTCCAAAATCTACACCAACAAGCCCAGCCACAAGTACTTCCCACGTTAAAGAATCCCAGGTGGTCGAAATCATTCCGGAGCCCTCCACTACGGCACCCCTTTCTTTCATTCTTCTTTTTGTTCCATCATGTGCCCTTCCCTCACGGCGCGGTTTCAGTGTGCACTGAGCAGTGAGACAGTTACGGCGCATTTTCCTTTCCTCAAAAAACCCTCTAATTTTTTTTACACAGCTGTAAAGCTAAAGTAGTCGGAGCCTCCCTATTTAGCGAGAAATTGTCAATAATGAAACCATGAAAAACCCCAATTTTTCGTCGAAGAAGTCCAAGAAATGGACTGCGAAAAATAATATCGCCCCTTTCCCCAACGTCGCCTTCAAGAGAGAGAGAGAGAGAGAAAAGCTCTTAAAATTGAAAAGCAGAATTTAGCCAGCGTTAAAATCCGCTTACTTGACATCTTATGTAATCACTCACTCAAGTGCCTCTAACACACGGCTGGTATTAGGACCCTTAGCCTGCCATAGTAGCAGAGACGCGCCATGAACTTTTTTATTTGATTATTTAGGCGTCATTGGTCTTCTAGATAAACTCTACTCCCTTCGTTGAGCATTCTCACTGCGCATCCTCTATGCAGTGAACTTTGTCCTCCTATTTCCTACACCTCACTCATTCTACATTCTCTACGCTGGTCCTTTTCAGCTTTTCGGCGATGACCCCATATCATCCGATTGATGTAAAACTGAAGGGAATCGATTTGTGAGTTTTTTTTTCTTTTCAGTGACATAACGGGTGTCAAGTACCTGCCATGTATATGGGTTGCAAAACATGCGCTCAGATTCAGCGGCCAGATTTTGGGTGGTACGGAGAGAGAAATTGCAGATATATTCCCTGAGCCCCCGCACAGCGATGGCTGCAAACGTCATATTTCCTCTTTCTTCTCATGGAGAAAGGGGATAACGTATTGAAAGGTTTCCACGCTGAGCTTCGCGGTAACCGAAAGAAAACCCTGCGACCGATGCAATCGCTTGACGATTGCCTAGACCCCCCCCCCCCCCCCCCCCATTGCAGACAAGCGGTGCTGCAAGCGAACTGAACAGCAATCTCCCCTCTCCACGATTTCCCTTCGCCTCGCGCAACACTGGATCCCGGTCGGGTGTGGCCATATTGTGCTGGCCGACTGAGCACTTCGTGGCGCGTTAACATCGGCTCATTTGGCACGGGCGGCGATTACTGCCCCATCGATCCATGGTCGCTGCGAACCCTGCTTGAGAACGCGATGATAACCGAGGATCGTAAGAAGAGTGCGAGAAGGGAAACTGTTTAAGGGGGACAGAGCTTTCACTGAACGCACCTTTCCACACCTGAACGCACGGCTGCTGTTCTTGGGAAACTGGCTTCCTCTAAATGCAAGCTGATGTCACGCACACAAATTTCAACTTTTGAGGTGTCCTAATTGGGGTGTTCATTTCGGGGACGGATAAAAAAAATCAGAGGTCCATCTCTGAGGCGCACCAGGGCTTCAAACTGGGACTTGTAGGGCTTTCATAAACTTCTTTTCTCTCGATTCGTCCCAACTAGAGCTGAATTGAAAATTGGTTTTTTAACATTGGTTTTTGAGGAAAAGAAATGGTGCAGTAATTGTCTCGCACATCGCGGTGGACACCCGAACCCCGCCGTAAGGGAAGGGAGGAAGGTGGGAGTTAAAGAAGGAAGAAAGAGGTGCCGTAGTGGAGGACTCCGGAATAATTCCGACCACCTGGGAATCTTCAACGTCCCTGACATCACACGGCACACGGGCGCCTATGCGTTTGAAAATTGAAAATTGGTTGTTGGGGACCCGCCGCGGTGGCGCAGTGGTTAGGGCACTCGGCTACTGATCCAGAGTTCCCGGGTTCGAACCCGACCGCGGCGGCTGCGTTTTTATGGAGGCAAAGCGCTAAGGCGCCCGTGTGCTGTGCGATGTCAGTGCACGTTGAAGATCCCCAGGTGGTCGAAATTATTCCGAAACCCTCCATTATGGCACCTCTTTCTTCCTTTCTTTCACTTCCTCCTTTATTCCTTCAATTACGGCGCGGTTCAGGTGTCCGCCGATATGTGAGACATATACTACGCCATTTCCTTTGCTCAAAAACCAACTTTCATTTTCTTTGTTGGGGAAAGGAAATGGCGCAGTATCTGGCTCACATCTCGGCGGACACATGAACCGCGCCGTAAGGGAAGGGATAAAGGAGGGACTGAGAGAAGAAAGGAAGAAAGAGGTGCCGTAGTGGAGGGCTCCGGAATAATTTCGACCACCTGGGGATCTTTAACGTGCACTGCCATCGCACAGCACAGGAACGCCTTGGCGTTTCGCCTCCATCGAAACGCGGCCGCCGCGGTCGGTTCGAACCCGGGAACTTCGGATCAGTTGCCGAGCGCCCTACCACTTAGCCATCGCGCCGGGTACGTTTCGCCTCCATCGAAACGCGGCCGCCGCGGTCGGTAGCCATCGCGCCGGGTACGTTTCGCCTCCATCGAAACGCGGCCGCCGCGGTCGGGATCGAACCGGGGTACTCCGGCTCAGTAGCCGAGCGCCCGACTACTGAGCCATCGCGGAGGGTAGACCTGAGCACACAAGCACCGATTTGTTGCGACACTGCCTGAACAAAAACAAACAAGAAAAAAGTCAGTGGTTTATACCTCGGCTATTCGAAGCTGGCTTAAAGTCTTATATATTTCCTCCGCAAGAAGTACAGAATGCCTACTCCGTTCATTCAGTGCAGGCGCGAGGGGCATTCCGTCTTGCATGCTGCACACACTCCACATCGCCACACGGCGGTGTGAAGCAGTTCAGATCGCCGTGCCGTACTTCTGAGCAACAGCAAACGCACGTCACCAATCCTCTGCAAGCCAAGTGCCCTTTCCACGGAACTGTAGCTGTGCCACGGAACTGTGTCACTGACGCATGGGTCATAGTTGGAATTTTGCGCTCGAAAAGTGTCCGTAGGCAGCGCTTACTATAGTGCTGCCATGACAGCGTCTCTTATTGCCCGCAAGTAAAAGCCACAACAGAGCAGCCCCCATTCATTTCTCCAGTCGCATGATACCATTACCAAAACCAAGGAAATCCCCGCTCGACCTGTCATCATACAGGCCAATAGCTTTGGCCACTTGTGTGGGAAAAGTCATGGAAAGAATGCTTCTGGCGCGTCTTGAGTGGTACCTTGAGCACAATAACGTGTATCCTAATGCCATGGCGGGTTTCCGACGGGGTCGCTCCTCTATAGACAACGTCATTGATCTCGTGTCCACAGTACAACAACAGAAACGCCAGAAGCGCATGTGCGCGGCACTTTTTCTTGACATCAAAGGTGCATATGATAACGTGAGACACATGAGGCCATCCTTGATGCACTAGAGGCTGTTGGAATCGGTGGACGGATGTATAGGTGGATCCAAAGCTATCTGAACAAAAGGACATTTTTTATTATCTGTGAAGATGGCTCCACACCCGTGCATTACACCTACCGGGGCGTGCCCCAGGGCGGAGTGCTCAGTCCTACTTTGTTTAATCTAACACTTATAAGACTCCAGGAGTACCTACCTAATACCGTCCATATCTCTATGTATGCCGATGACATCTGCATCTGGGCCTCCTCTGTGACGCGTCTCCAGGTGCGAGCAAGACTTCAGAGGGCAGCAACCATAACTTCCTCCTATCTCCGAGAGAAAGGTCTGAGCGTGTCAGCCGAGAAGTGCACTATAGTGGCATTCACGCGCAAAAGTATGACTCGTTATCCGCTAACTATTGACGGTCATGTCATTGCCTGTCGTGCATCTCATCGTTTTTTAGGAATTGTTATAGATCGGAATTTATCATGGAGCCCGCATTGCAGCATTGTAATGAAAAAACTAATCTCTATCACACACCTGCTCAGATTTCTTGGTGGAAAATCATGGGGATTGTCAATTCTATGAATGCTGCAACTCTACAGAGCACTCTTTTTGGGATTTTTGCGGTATAGTCCACCAGTGCTTTCAAGCACATGCAAGACAAATTTGCGTGCCCTGCAAGCTATACAAGGTCAGGCACTTCGCACATGCCTGGGTCTCCCTCGCAGCGCATCAACAATTGCTACCATTGCAATCGCCCAGGACTACCCACTCTCGACGTATATAACCCTTGAAACCCTGAGGTCCACATACGGCATCTAAAAAGGATTCCACAGCACCACCTTGTGTCAGTGGCGAATCAAAGACCACACGCAGCGTTTTCAAAGGTTATAGCAGCCCACCAGTCGTCCATCCCATCGCAGTTCGCCCCGGCAGCACAGCTTTCCTCTGCGCTGTGGTGTCTGCGGGAGCCATGCGTGTGCCTTGCAATTCCGGGCATAACGAAAAAATCGAACTTATCGACACCGGCCATTAAACAGTTGACACTCTGCCTACTCCACGCCGCATATAGTGACCGCACTCATGTGTATACAGATGGTTCGCTCTCAGGTACAAGTTCAACCTACGTCGTGGTCATTCCTGCGAGACAGACCAGTATTATTCAGCAAACTTCGCATCGGACAACCTCCACCGGGTCAGAATTGGCCGCTCTTCGTGCGGCTGTGCAGTACATCGGTGCACAAACACCCCACAAATGGGCTGTGTTCTGTGACTCAAAAGCAGCCTTACAGTGGCTTAATTCTGCTTTACGCCATTGCGATCACGATGAACTCGTAGCTAAACTAAGACATCTCCAACACCAGGCGCAGGAAGAGGGTCATGACATCGTCTTCCAGTGGATACCGGGACACTCTGGCATTGTTGGAAACGACGCAGCTGACGCTGCAGCTCGAGCGGCTCACGGCAGTGCCAACATTGTCCAGATACCGTTGACAAGAGCCGACACAGCAAGAAATCTGCGAATGCTTGGCCAAAGAGGGCTTTTAGCGTCATAGTCCTCTACTAGCAACTCCACATGCCGTCTGCACCGCCTAGACCCCTTGCTCCGACTCAGTCCTCCGTCCGGCCTCTCCCGCTGCAATGCTACGCTGTTGTGTCGCCTGTGGCTGGGAGTGGCGTTCACAAATGCCTACTCCCACTTAATCGCAATGGCAGACTCTCCTGCGTGTGAGATGTGTGGGTGCGCCGAAACTATAGAACACCTTCTTTGTAACTGCCCTCGGTTTCAGCGTGAGCGTGCACTCCTGGCTGCAACACTCCGCCGTTTAGATCCTCTGCCCCTTACTGAAGCCAAGATTCTGGGTCCTTGGAGTAAGCCTTCATCACAGAGGACAGCTTTGAAGGCACTTTTAAAGTTCTTGAAGGAGTCAGGACTGAGTGCAAGATTGTGAACAATCAGTGTGTGCCCTGTGTACCCTACAAGTAACGGCCAACGGACACGTGGAAAAGTGATCATATCTTTTTGTTCTCTCCCTTTTCCATCTCTCCCTCCGTTCCCCTTTCCACGTGTAGGGTAGCATACCGGGCGCTGCCTAGTTAACCTCCCTGCCTTTCTGTCTTTCTCTCTCTCTCTGTCCACGAGATAACGCAGCAGAAGAGAACAAGAGCGCCATTTACTGCTTGCCAGACGCCCTCAACTCAAAGAACGCACAGCGTTTGCCACGATTCTTTAGCGGGCACAGCCCCTACCCCTGTGAAAATGAAAATAAAATTCGTTCTGGAGGAAAGGAAAGCCGCAGTAACTGTCTCCCTTCTCGGTGGACACCTCAACCGCACGGTGATGAAGGGACGAGGAAGGGAGTGAAAGAAGGTAGAGAGAGAGAGAGGCGCCGTAGTGGAGGGCTCAGGATAAATATCGACCACCGGGGGATCTTTAACATACACTGATATTGCACAGTGCGCGGGCATGTAGAATTTTTTCGCCCCGCCGCGGTGGCTTAGTGGTTAGGGCGCTCGACTACTGATCCGGAGTTCCCGGGTTCGAGCCCGACCGCGGCGGCTGCGTTTTTATGGAGGAAGAACGCTAAGGCGCCCGTGTGCTGTGCGATGTCAGTGCACGTTAAAGATCCCCAGGTGGTCGAAATTATTCCGGAGCCCTCCACTACGGTACCTCTCCCTTCCTTTCTTCTTTCACTCCCTCCTTTACCCTTCCCTTACGGCGCGGTTCAGGTGTCCAACGATATATGAGACAGATACTGCGCCATTTCCTTTCCCCCAAAACCAATTATTATTATTATTATCCGCCATCGAAATGCGCAAACCATGTCGCGTCGATCTTTGGCATAGCGCGGGTGTTCGGCACACCATACTCGCGAGAACTTTCTGCGGGACTGCAGCAAAAGCTACAAGCGCGAGGCGACAGTTTCCGCCCTCAAGCAGCGGCCCCGCTTCGATGGAGGCGAAATGCAAAAGGCGCCCGTGTGCTGTGCGATGGCAGGGCACGTTAAAGATCCCCAGGTGGTCTAAATTATTCCGGAGCCCTCCACTACGGCACCCACCTCTTTCTTCTTTTCTTCTCTCAGTCCCTCCTTTTATCCCTTCCCTTACGGTGCGGTTCAGGTGTCCGCCGAGATGTGAGCCAGATACTGTGCCATTTCCTTTCCCCAGCAACCAATTTTCAATTTTCAAACTCAAAGGCGCCCGTGTACCGTGCGATGTGAGTGCACATTAAAGATCATGTCATTAAAGATCCCCAGGTGGTCGAAATTATTCCTGAGCCCTCCTGACTAATCGCAAGGCCTTTCTTCGGATTGAGGACGAGGAATATGGCCCTTACATGAGGAACACGGGTACCCCTCAGAGAGCGGTGTTTTCACCGCTCCTGTTCAACATAGCTATGATGCGCCTCCCAAGCGAACTGGACCGGGTGGAAGGCATTCAACATGGGTTATATGCAGATGACATAACAATCTGAACCACCGAGGGGAGCCTTGGGGACATGGAGGACCACCTTCAGCAGGCCGCTTCCATAGTCGATGAGTATGCTATTGACTGTGGGCTCCAATGTGCTCCAGCAAAATCAGAGCTTTGCATGTCAGAGCGAACCCAAAGGATAGGACAGCAATACACATCTCTCTGTCAGGAGATCCCATTAAAGAGGTGGAGGAGCTCCGGATTCTGGGCCTGTTCATTCACCACAGACTCAGACCGGACTCCACTTTTTGCAAAACTCAGGAGAGTAGGCGAACAGGTAGGGCTCATGATCCACCGCGTTTCCAACGAGCGGGGTGGTCTGCGGGGCAGGGACGTGCTTCGGCTCGTTTATGTCTTCGGCAATAGCCGGATCCTCTACGCCGCTGTACACCTTCGCACTACTAAGCAAGACGACGCGCGAATATACGCCATCATCCGCAAGGCAACTACGCGAGCCCTGGATCTTCCTTAGGCTACCTCTGATGCCAAACTCAAGGCATTGGGGGTGCTAAACTCCTACCTGGAACTGCGGGAGGCCCACCTCGTGAACCAATACACGCGGCTCATGCAGACGGCCCCCAGGCGCGCCTACTAAACCGCTTACTCATCCAACACGATTGCACTCCAGAGTGCAACACGATTGCACTCCACATGTTCTGGGTCTCCCCGCTCCCCCGTAAAATGGACACCGACATACACAAATACAGACGACAAGCGCGGGCTCGGGCTCTTGAGAGGCAACATGGCTCCCGACATTCAGATCAAAGAAGTCCTAACGCAAGTCCCGTACAATGGCGAAAACGTTATCATGGCCCTAGACGTCAAAGGCGCTTTTGATAATGCAGGCCACGCCGCAATCATGGAGGGACTCAAGAACGCCAACTGCGGAAAGATCCAGGATTACACCAGGGCCTTTCTAAGCAACAGGACAGCTATGGTGGGAATAGGGGAGCTCAGAGGAGAAAAAAATCAACACGCCAAACAAGGGCACGCCGCAAGGCTCGGTCATATCACCGGTATTCTTCACCGTAGTGATGACAGAACTAGCAAGAAGGCTCGAAAAGATCGAGGACATCGGCTTCGCAATCTATGTGGACGACATCACGATATGGGCCAACCGGGGAACGCTAGTACAAAAAGAGAGAATTTTACAAGAAGCGGTGCCGTGTGTGGAAGAGTATGTGAAAGAAAGAGGACTGGCGTGCTCTACTGAATAGTCGGAGATCCTCAGAATCTAGAGAGGGAAGAAAAACCCGGAGAAGGTAGAAACCCTGCTCGAAGGAAGCCATATTCCGCAGAGGGAACTGGTCAGAATCCTCGGAATGTGGATCCAAACAAACAGGAGTTGCGGATTCGCAAGCAACCGGCTTAAGTTGGCTGCGACGCAGGCAAGAATGATAACCAGAGTATCGCAGAGAAGACGTGGCATAAAAGAAAGCAACACTCTCAAACTCGTAAGAAGTTTGATCGTAAGTAGGGTGACCTACTCTCTCCCATACTTCCAAACAACCCAAGGGGAAAGGGACCAAATCAACGCAATCATTCGGAAGGCGTATAAAACGGCCCTTCATCTGCCGATGCATACAGCAAACGAGAAGTTACTAGCACTCGGCATTCACAATACATTCGAAGAGCTGGAAGAGGCACAGCTAAAGACTAAAAAGGAAAGGCTGGTGCAAACAAGAAGCGGCAGAATAATCTTAGAAAAGTTGGGGTACAACTTAGAAAAAATACTAGAAAAGGAAGCAGACATGCCCGACAACATCAGAGCCACTATCAAAGTCTGCTCGCTCCCCAAAAGCATGGACCCAAACCTACACCCGGCTAGGAGAAAGGCGAGAGCAAAATACATAGAAGAGAAACTGGCGGTCAAAGAAAATACAGTATATGTGGACACGTCCAAATATGGAGGAAGGGACGTGAGAATGGCAGCGGTAGCACTCAACTGGGAGGGCGCAGAATTTGCTAGCGCATTCATTAAAAACGGTACGGTTGATGATGGCGAGGAACTCGCAGTTGCTCTAGCGATCACCGAAGGCAACCGCATCGGAAAATCTTTAACCATCCTAACGGACTCGAAAGAGGCGTGCAGGAACTATATGTAAAGGAAGGATAGGTAAATGTGCAAGACAGGACCTAGCACAAATGGCTCCAAAAAAGGACCAGGCGAGGCATGTTATTTTCTGGGTACCCGGACATGCGGAAGTATGGGGCAACCTCAGGGCCGATGAGACCGCTCGAGCTTACACGAACCGAGCCTCTCATCCACTCAGGCCGGAGGGGGCCTCAGAAAACGTAATTCCCACCTTCTCAGAAATTACCAATTACTACAGGGGGGCAAGGAAAAGTTAACCGGAACCGCACACTAGCCTGACTCAGGAAGAGGCGGTCATATGGAGGAGGCTCCAAACAGAAACCCTAGCTAATCTTTTCATATTAAATAAGATGTATCCAACGCAGTACAGGGACATGTGCCCCAAATGCGGAGGCACACCCATGGTGTATCACGCAACGTGGGAGTGCAAGGACAATTATAGTTTCCATAATCAGAAAGAACCGTGTCGGGAGCAGTGGGAGGAAGCGCTTTCCAGCCACAATCCAGCCTTCCAAAGAAGGCTGGTACAACATGCTGTGAATAATAATAATAATAACTGGTTTTTGGGAAAGGAAATGGCGCAGTATCTGTCTCATATATCGTTGGACACCTGAACCGCGCCGTAAGGGAAGGGATAAAGGAGGGAGTGAAAGAAGAAAGGAAGAAGAGGTGCCGTAGTGGAGGGCTCCGGAATAATTTCGACCACCTGGGGATCTTTAACGGGCACTGACATCGCACAGCACACGGGCGCCTTAGCGTTTTTCCTCCATAAAAACGCAGCCGCCGCGGTCGGGTTCGAACCCGGGAACTCGGGATCAGTAGTCGAGCGCCCTAACCACTGAGCCACCGCGGCGGGTGCTGTGAAAGCTGCCAGATCCAATGGGGCCCTGGAATAGGGGCTCCACTCGCTAAGAGGGGAAGACATCGCAAGATGAAGACGACCTCTGCACTCTGAAGTGTATAGAAACTAGAGCAATAAAGTTTATCCTATCCTATCCCGACCCGGTGTATACTATGTAGACGTAGCAGGGCCATCGCCCACGGGATTTTACACGGCCGCTGTCGTTCACCAGGAAATGCACGTTGATGGACTCCTCCTTCCGAGCCCAGAATTCAATGCGAGCCGAGGAAGTAGCAAAGTGGCGATAGCGCTTGCTGCCGCCCACGCCAATACGAGAATCATCATCAAGGACTCCCGAAAAGCATATGGTCATTACTTGGCAGGGGAGATGCACCGTCGCGGTCATACACGAGGGAAACCAGGTGGATGGACTCTCGGTGAAAACTAGTAAAGTTGCGTTAGCCGAGGAAGTGGTGATAGCGCTGGCAGCCACTCACTCCGACGCCACGCACATAATTTCTGATTCTCAACACGCCTGTCGAAATTTTATAAGAGGAAGAATAGCGCCGCTTGCCAGCAGAATTTTAGCAATCGCGCAACATAGCTCAATGCAGGGAACAAAACAATTGGTATGGGTGCCCGGACATCAGGGAATAGAAGGGAACGAGGCTGCTCACACAGCCGCCCGAGCATCTCTCCCCCGGAGTTCCACTGAATTTTCAGACTCTGTCGGGACTCCTTTACTGAATCCGCTTACCACATGTGCGGACATCACAACATATCTGTGCCTCAGTAGGCAGACGTTCCCGGAGCCCTCCAAGGGCCTGGATAGAACTGAGAAACGACACCTCTGAAGGCTGCAAACGAGGTCGTTTCTATGCCCTGCGATTCTAAAACCCATAGACGCAACTTTTCTGGGGTACTCTATGTTTTGTTACATGTGGGCAGACGCATATCATATGGTATGGGCCTGCCAGAAAAATCCGCAAATAAAAAGAGTAATTCAGCCAACAAGAGAAGGCTGGGAGGCGACCTTGTCCGGCTGCTTCGACCTGGGTTCCCAGAGGGCTCTGGTTCAAAGAGCGCGGGCAGCGGCTGCCGCCAATGGTGTCCCAGAATGAGGACTACCACTCAGGCAAGGGAGCGGTGAAACCCTCCACTCTCCTCCAAAATCCGCCCCAGTGCATCCAATAAAGTTTTACCACCACCACCACCACCCCTTAGCCGCTTGCATTCTAAGACGGACTGCCACTGATCCAGCACCGAAAAGAATCATTTGGGCTCCTGGCCACCAGGGCTTACGAGGTAATGAGGCCGCTGACGCGGCTGCCCGAGCGCTCCCTCACCGGGCTCCTCATCCCAGCTCTTCTGGCTCGGAGACAAACCAGCCGCTGCTGTGGTTCAGGGAAATCATAACACATTATAACGACAACCACCGCCTTCTTCCCGGCCCTTGCAAAGGGGCTGAGTAAGACGGAGGAGCGAACTTTAAGGCGCCTGCAGTCAGGTACTCTACTCTGTCCTGCAATTATCAAACATTACGATCCTAACACGGATGTCGATGCCCGCACTGTGGGGACACCTGTGATATATTCCAGATGGTGTGGGCATGTACTCAAAATCCTCACCTCCCCCTTCCCCTTCCCCTACCCTACGCTCGTAGCGTCTACATCAGTCGCACAGACAGCTGCCCACGAGCAAAGAGAGTTATTCAACAGGCTCTGTGCCTAGGGATCCCCGGCGCTCCCTCTTCATTACTACGATGTCTTGACTTAAAGCAGAGTGTCTTGTAAGCCGTTCAGTCATGCGCGGAAGTAGCTGAGAATTTTTGAAGAACGGATCCGGGTAAATATAACCAGTTATACACAGAACTGGCACCCGTCGTCCGTATTTTGTTCTAAGCTTGGGCAAGCAAAACCAACGTCGTGCTGTATCAGACTAGCCGTAGGCCCGAATACTGGCCAGAAAATTGCTTGATTTAGGCCAAACTGGGGCTAAGCTATTTCTTTTTTTCTGTGCCGAATCATTGCCTCTTCACTCTTCTGTCAATACGTATGCAATCCCGTATGTTTCACATCGCCCACGAGCGATTCCTGTTACTCGAAGGTCCTTACGGTACCTCTTTAATTGGCTCGCCTTACATGCTTAGCGTCATGTCTACTTGTGAATGTCAATGCTTCGGGTAGGCTTGGCATGTGTACATATGTAAATAAAATTTTTCCTAAACATCCGTAGGCGAGTATTGTTCAAATGTTAATTACCCGGCTTTCTATGAGTGACCTAGAGAGAGAACAGTACCTTGTGTTGCCGCGTTGCGGCCAGGCCAAGGTTCTCGAGCTTTCTTCTTTAGGTGTCCTTCGGCTGGCACACGCCTCGCCATGGTAAGCCAGCCTCCAACAAAGGTATTTGATGTCGCCGACCCTCAGGGGGCTCCCGCCGAATTCATCAACATGCCTCGATTCGAAATTCAACTCCGAGTATCCCTGTAGGCTTGTTTTGCGTTTCCGAAACCAATCTCCACTCGAACTGCCTCTCGAGTGAAGGAAAAAAATTAGCAGCGGTTTAACTACTGCTGAACCTGCATGGTTAGAGAGCGAAAGCTGTGGTGTATCAGGCAACTAGACGCGGCTTAGCGTCTGTAATGTTCAGTGCGTTCCCAACACTGGATGGGCAGCGAGTTCACCCTACCACCCTGGCAGTTAACTTAATGATTGATCGCGAGAGGTTGCTCACCCAATGAACGCTGCGGCCTACTGCTGCAGTGCCGCGTGTCTGCCGCAACGTTGTCAGCGCTAATGCATGCAGCCCACACCTCTTGGCCACGTACCTCAAAGCGCGATTGAGGAGTCCACTGAGCCAGGGAGCCAGTTACGCGCCCTTCCTTTCCTCAAAATCATCGTAGAACGTTGTAAACGCCAATGACCGCAATGAACGCCGACGGCCTGTAGCTTCAGTGGCGCGTTTCTGCCACAACGTTGTCAGGTGAACTAATTGAATGTCCGGACCCCGTAGAGTATGTTACGGGTCCAATTGGACTTATTTTTGGAAACGTGGCGGAGAGTTTGAAGGATGCTTCACTCCCGCCACCGGTTGGCCCGGTATTGCACTGCCTCCGGGATCGGCCTGGGTCTTTATACCGCGCGTCTTTACTATCCTGTCCTTCTATGCCATCTTTCAACTCTCCTACTATCTGCACGTGGTAGCGATTGTGGCTCGGCTTGAGCCAGTGGGCAGGCCTGTGCACTTTCCTTTTCTTTCTTCCTGGCAACAACTTCTCACGTTGTCAATGCCAACGCACGTCGCGCACATCTGTCACTACCGCCACGTAGCTTAAAGCGCTCTGAGGTGTCCATTGCCTCAGGGGGCCAGTTTCAGCGCAGCTTCAAACACCACGCGCTGATGGTCGCTGAAGGTCAAATGTCGCGGTCGGCGAGACTCGCGGAACATGCCGTAGTAAAGCTCGAGGTTTTCGTCGACAATCTCGAGGTAGCACCGACGGCATAAGCCCATTCGATCCAGAATTTCGGGCAAGTTATCGCTCTGCAAACATTACCGTGGCTAGCCTCCTGGCATGCGTGCTTACCGCTGACGCCGAGAACGGATAATCGTGGTTAGTCGCCGCCTCCGACGTTGAAGCTGTTCATCGCACCAAGCTTATACGGCGCGGGCAAATTTCCAGTCGTCACCGGCAACCTGAGCAACGTTTCACGCGGCCCACCGTGTGCCGAGTTGCAGAGCGTGACGCTCTTCACTCGCCTTCTGAGGTTTATGCAGACTGCGGTGCATTTGTAGGGAACGACGTATTGCATAGCGGAAGCTGCAGGATCCGGAGGCGCAGTTGTGAAGTGCAAATATCTACGCTCTACGCATCCGTGGCGTGCCCGGGTGCGTGCGCCTTCAGACGTTAACCCGGCGTTGCCGAGGAAGCGAATTATTTCGCTCGTACCTCCGAACGGATGGATATTCGCGATCGGCGGATGGGCACGGCTTTTCAAGCGCGTTTACAATTACGGCTCTCAGATAGCTTCCAACTGGCAAACGGTGTTCGCTACTGGGGAGTCCATGTCCCTACTTCGGGATAATGCGTTGCAAAACGCTGCCTCGAATCTGGCGACTTTTCACCGCTCTTCTATGCAGGATAAATTTGACACAAAT
>JARKHS020011526.1:0-10216 GCA_030143305.2 Amblyomma americanum | reverse complement strand
TTAGTGAAATGAGGTGTGGAAATAGTGGCGCTTGTCGGCACTTTAATCACACATTCTCAGGTACTCTACTCAATATTCAGAGCCCACAATTTTTTCTATACAAAAAAATGCAAAACTAATCAAAGATAAACCTGAGATCTGTGCTTTTAATTGACATCAATGTGTCTTTTGCAGGAGACTTCTAGTTATTTTCCACTGTCAGCTAGTTTTTCGTCATGTTAAGGAATTTGCTTGCCCCGTTGCTGAAATTTCTTAATTCGAAGTTGTCTAAACGTCCCTCTTATCACGGCCTAGACCTAGATTCACATAAATAGACGCTCATTTTGTCTCTCATTTAGGCAAAGCACTACTAGTGAGCATACTCCTCATAAAGCCGAAGACTTCACGAATCATGATTAATCAGAATCAGAAACGCGAAGAGGTAAAAATGGCTCACTTGTTCAAGCACACTTCTGACAATACATGATCACTACACTGGCCCCTAAAACAGCGTGGCTGCACTCCTAAAACGAATACGTTTCGTGACAATGCGTTCTACTTTTTTCGCAGAATGTGTGTGTTAGGAAGAGAGCTCTGCTGATCAAGATTCTCACCATGTAGAGCGAAGACTGCAAGAAATATCTGTAGAACGCAGAGCGCAGTCCCTTGCATGTTGCTTCTTGAAGGTGAGTGTCCCATAGAACGACGTGTTCCCCTGCAGTAAATGCGCCTTTTTTTAAATACAAAATGCTTAGTGGCATCGCTGCGAAAAAATGACGTCAATAATAAAAGTCTTCGAATAAGAAGCCTGCCGTTTAAATCACTTTGATGAGAAAAAGAAAGAGCAGGAACGTGATCGATGTCTGCGAATTGTTTTTAGCCTTTGTTCTCCCGAAACAAATCAACTCGAAAAGCGACGATATTTTGAGCAAAGTGAGCGCCCCACAGCCCGGACATTACCTGAAGGCTTCTATAGCTCTGTGTGAGGGTAGCGAGAAAACGCACTTTCAAGAGGTCAATTCCTGGTGAGAAAAAAAAAACAGCGTTTGTAAGGTGGGAACAGCGCTGGCGTTACAGTTACAGCGGAAATGTTTATTAGGACTCGATTATTAGAACGGTTATTTCTTGATTTCACTAAATCTTTGCAGAAGCGGAGGTTAAAAAAACGTACGAAAGGTGGACAACAAAAACAGACAAGTAAGCTAGCTGAACTTTGAAGTGAAAATACAAAACAAACTCCAATGTCCAAATAAAGTGTACACAGGGGCAAAAGAAAGGCTTCAAAGAAATGAGTGACATTTGGTAAAAAAAAAACGAATTAGTCGTCATCAGTGGTAACGAGTCACTTCCCGCGCACACGGAAAAATTTCCAGAACAAGCGGATATCGTCGGCTAAGGATTCGAAAAATCCTGTTGCACGTAGAACTAGCCTTATTTGTAAACGTGTTAGCAATCGCATGAAAAGGCGTTATGTTCAACACCTCATGTGTTCTAACACATTTCTTGTGATTTGGTTTTGGTTTATGCGCGCTCAAAGTCTCAAAGAGACTCAGGCGATGAGGGAAGCCGGAGTGAACGGCCTCGGAATAATTTCGACCACCTGGGGTTCCTTGACGCGCACTGACAATACACAGTACACAGGCGTCTAGAATTTCGCCTCCACCGAAATTCAACCGCCGCGGCCGGAATCGAGCCCACGTATTTCGAGTCAGCAGCCGAGCGCCATATCCACTGAGCCACCACGGCGGCCATTTCTTGTGCGGTGAAGGTCACTTTAAATACTAATTTGAAAACTACAGGTTGAGTTAATAACCAAATGAAGGGTTTGCAGTGATTGATCATAGTGACTTTTACCAATGGTGACCACGATCCAAACTGAAAGGATTTAGGATGGTGAAAATTCATGATAAAACCTGCAATCTTTGGAACCACTTATCCTCCTCGATTTAGTAAATTTAAAAATACTTGCGTGGGCTACGGACTCCGCAGATATATTAATGAACAGGGTGAATGGGAGACTTTCATAAACAGCTTAGTTTCATGGGGACCACTAGCTATTATTCTTCGAAAGAAGTTTTGATGTGAATTGATGATGGTTATGAATTTTAATGGCGCAAGGGCGTCTATGGCCAAAGAGCGCCGTGGCACAAGGTATTTTCGATTACTCAACGTGGGGAAGAGAAACAAACTTTTCATTTCTTTTCTCCTCAGTTTAACCCCTTGGTTGTGCGATATTATTCTAAGCGAAGTAAGTGGAAGCCGCCTTTCTGATATCGGTTAAAGTAAAAATTATTAAGTCTGCTTTTTAGCGCGCAACTATCTCAGTTTCTTCTCATTTTTTTGTTAAAGATTACTGCATATACCTGGACTAGCCACCCTCCCCTCGGTTCGAAAAGTTTTAAGAATTCACCATCTAAGCGAAACAAGGCGCTGTCGTTTGCACGGGGTCTCTTACAACGGCGTGCTTAGTGGTGTTGAATCTTGCTCAAGTGCAATTTATTTTAATCCCAGAACTGTGCAGTACGCTTAGGTTGCGAAAGCGGGAAGAGAATGTACGAGAAAATCATAAGCAGGAAAGAAGACACACTTTGCTCTTAAAGTCACAAAAGTTGCCGGTATAGCGAATGTCGGTAGTCCCTTGTCGTATGTCGCATTGTCACACCGCAGTCCCGCCTCCCTGATGGGGCGTCTTTTGCACAGAATTCCTGACTGGGCACATCAACAAACAAGTGTTGCACATCAGCTAGATCTGGTGAAACACCACACTGAGGGAACTTCTCAGTCGCTTGGGGAAGTTTGTCACGTCACCGATTACGTACAGAAGGGGTCTGAGCTGCCGCTCCCCCAATTCGAAGCCCGGATATTTTCTCCTCCCAGTAACGTTAGGGAAAAGAAGGTGCGAATACAGAATAATTTCAGTTATATGACCAGAGTCGCACTATCCGCGTGAATATAATGCGGATCATGAGTATCCCCTTGAATACAGGGTATTCACACAGGACATGTATGCTGTGTAAAGAGCTCATTAATATATTTGTAATTTATATTAAGCGTCGACCACCTTTAAAGCAGTATAGACACCAAATTTTCGCTCCAGTCTTTTTCTTCTTTGATGTGATTCGTTAGACGTTAGTATACATGGGTCGTCCCGTGGTATTCGCCGACAACCGCTAAGTAATTTATACTCGAAATTAATCCTTATGCTGTCTCCGTTTCGGGTTCATCAGCTGAACGGTGGCTGCGACGGATAGTTGGCGTTGAGGTAGCGTGATGCATGAAAAAAACGGCAATATAGCTCCTCATACGTTGTTTGTTGTCATTCAAGCTCTTGAAGTGGGTTGAATTATGTGTTATAGCGAATTAAAACCACGTGCCAGAGAATATACTGCGATTGTTTCGGTACGTCACGTGACCTAAACGCCACCTACGCGTCGCAGCCATCGTTCGGTTCATGAAACCGAGAATGCAAAAGCATGAGAGAAGAATTTATTTCACAGTCGTAAGCGCATACCATGCGGTGATCCGTGTATATAAATGTCTAACACGCCGATAGAAAGAGGAAAATAAGCAACTAAAATTAGGTGTCTGTAGCACTTTTCGCTGTAGAAATATAGCGAGGGAGTTGGTGTTGAGGTGAACTATTTTGAATGTGGGGACCGGGTCGAGTAAAGATGTCTCGCCGCTTTACGGCGGGACATGGCAAATGAAATGGACAAATATTAAGGCTTTCCCTGCGTGCTCTTTCACTGCCGCTCTGCTAAGTCGAATCAAAAGGCGGCGTAAACAGTTATGGTAACTAAAGAGCGCGCATTGTACTCAAAAATTTTTCTCATTAATCAAGTCCAATAATTCCTGAAAATAATTTGAAAATTGCAATATTGTAAGATGCTTTTACAATAATATTGAAGGTAATCGTCCATACTTCTGGTATGTAGCAAAATCTTTCTTTAACTGCTTCCATCGATCGCATGCAACCGTTAAGACTACCGTAAAAACCAATCGGGAACGCTTTTGACGATGGCAATAACGTTAATAGAAAATACTCAAGACTACCGTCCTGTAATCTTTAGATACATTGATTACTTTAGTGAAATATTAAATTTTATGAAAAAATTGCGTTCATAAATGTTTTTCCGCTCAAAATGCATTGGTCCAGAATTCCTGGGTACGAAAAACTGTGAATTCGAGACAGTTTCAAGCAGTAATAATGAACGCATTGTTTCATTGGTACTGCGTTCCGAGATCTCAACATCAACGCGTAGCTGACGTCTAAACAAGTGCGTCAGCGAAACACACTTAATGAGCGATCTTTAGCTGCACTCTGCGGGAGAGCCAGCAGGAGAACATGACGAAGAAAAAAGTACGCGGTTCTCGAGTCGGAGGTTGTTTTCCACATTTAGTCAAGTGACAAGAATTCATAGCAGCTCTTTGTTCTATAACCAACATATCACTAGCATAACAGATCGGTTTATTATCCCTTTGCTGAAAGAAACTTTGTTTCTCGTTTCCAGAGTGGTGACTGAACTTCACTAGGCATTCTTAGATTAATGGGCGCCACGAGAATTATATGGTCATCTTAGATGCATCTACTTCACCGGCGGAGACTGCCACTATCAACCGGTGCATCGTTCAAGGAAGATGTCCAAACGCATCCTCTCCCGACTCTCGCAAATCAGTTGCGCTGCCGCTTCCATCGTGCTACCGTCGGGCGCACACGACAGTCCAGTGAGCAAAATGGCTACGCCCAGGCAAACCCTGTCACACAGGACTTAGGTCTGCTCCTTTGGACTAGGTGCACAGCACTTAAATTTTACTGGAATAAACATTGAGCAACAATTTTCTCTCTTAAGCAATCGTACAGATGTCCACACACTTCTGCTGAGCGATCGAAGAATACGTTCCGGGTGAGCTGGTGACCTATTTTGCACTCCTCTGGGATCGATATAGCTTCTTGAGGCGTGAGGGCTGTGGTGACCTGCCCTGCAGCCTCCTCTGTTTGCTTTCCAGCGAGGTACCGGGCAGCAGCAGTCTCACCTCAAGCAGGAACGCATTCCCTTGTCAGTTATATTAACTGGCAAGAGAGGGCGCCAGCTTTGCTGCACGGGAGACTGCTGAAACCCGCGCGCGGGAGAGGGGCATGAGGCTCTTAAGATGGGATCGTCGGCGCGAGCATACGTGTCGCTGGCGGCGGTGAAAGTTATATCTTTGTACGGCAGGTATTGTGTGTCAATGCCCATTAAGAGGTGCATAGCGCCTAGGGTGATCCGGGCGCCACCTCCTCGTTTCATGTGACTCTAAGTGCTGCTGCAGCTTTAGATAACAGTAATTGGCTATAAATTCTATAAGCATTTCGTACGTTTTCGCGAGGATGTACCGAGTGGCACTATAGAATCGCGGATAACGGTTAAGGGCAGCAGCGTTTTCCTCCTATGCAGTGTTTCTATCGGGACCGCTCTTTCGATTCAGTTTCAAGGAGCCGAAGCTGATTTTTTTTAAATTTAAGTCAAGGCGAATGCTACCTCTACAGACATGTGGCAACTAAAATATGGCCAACGGAATGACTTCAGGGTCCCTTTAGCAATCTAACGTGGCACCACGAATCAAAATTCTTGGCGTACTCTTTAAAACCATACAAACGCAATGTTCCCGTTTTTGTGCCCTGAAAGAGACCAAGGGACGTAGTAATCATGCAGGTGAGCTTAAAATACCAGTGAGCAGCGTGGATAACTAATTACACACGATTCATCAAAGGCAGTTTCGGTTTCGGTTGGCGCCAGCGCTGGATTATGCCTTCACTTCCCAAACTGGATTACCACATTCCTGATAACGTTGGCATTGGCGACAAGCGGTGGTTGTTCCTGTGAGGAACCACTGGGTTCAGTGACGCCGCAATAATTGGACCAAGTCCACTTTGACGTCACTCGAAGTGGGTGGAAATGCCAAGTAGCTGCTCGGGCCACATTCAAAATCACATTATGCTCCACTCAACACCGGCAACTGAAAATTGCTAGATACCACCTCCTTACACCCATGAAACAAATCATATCTTTCGTTTGCGTTTGAGATTTTGTGTCTCCACCCCTTTTGTCATTACGATGTCCCTCTGGAGACGCGTCTTCAGTCGTGTTGTTAGCTCCCTAAAATAGCTAATACACTAACGCACTTTTAACGCGAGAGTGCTAAAGAGCTAGCGGGGCAGAAAAGCCGGCACCGTCGTCGCCGTCGTCGTCACTGACGTCGCCACAGCCTAAGGGCGCGTTTACACTTGTCCAAAAATCCGGCGAGCGAAACGGATTTCCTCGCCGGGAAAACTAGGACCTATTCTCATCTGTTGACGCCCGGGCGAGGCGGAACTGCCGAGCCGCTGCGGTTTCTCGCTTTTCCACACACTTCCCTGCCACCGCGTCACCGCTCGCGGCGTACACAGATATGGTTAGAAAAGAGCATAAATCGATGCGGTCTGTGTACCATAACCGTATGCACGCTTTCATACGTAAACGCAGGCACATTCCCATTTTTAGTTCAGAGTATGCAAACAGACTCGCAACTAAACGCCTAGCCTAGTTGTGCCATCTGCTTGTTAGGTCGGGAACTAGTACTGTCAAAAAAGGCTCTTCTCTTAAGCCTAGTAGCGGCAGAATCTTCACTCTAAATAAAAAATAAAGCAAATTTATCACTTATACGTTTGCTTATAGGTGAGGTGAGACGAAACTACCTAAGCAGCCCAGGTCATCGGCCCAGTATTGCAACAGGATGGTTCCATCCTGGTCCTTTGTAGGGCCGGGATTTGCCAATACGGCTCCGATATTGGGCCAATTACTTGTGCTGCTTGGGTATGTACCAGTGTCCGATTTATGGCCAGTGAACGCGCTTAAAAACGCCGCAACAACGACGAATTCATTCCGAGGCGAGGGGTCCTGCGTCGAAGGGCGCCGCCATATTTTTCGCCGCGGGGGCGGCGCACGCGAAAAATTTAGGTCCAGCCCGATCGCCCTTGTCGCGCCGCTTTCCGCATCTCTCGGCGTCAAAAGCGACCGAATCCGCTTCGCTCGCCCGATTTTTGGACAAGTGTGAACGGGCCCTAAGGCTGCCGGGATCCGCATGGCTCCGCCGCGCCGTTCGTGCCCGAAAAATCCCAGGAGCACCAGTGGCGGAAGCCTTGCTCTGCTATTTAGTCAACGCGCGGAACAGGCAACCCCTTCCCTCCCCCACGCAACTGTATAATAGCAGCGGCCCGATAACACTATCGAGTTCTACTCTTTAAGGCGAAGCTTAACCACCTACCAAGCTTTTTAGCCTAAATTACTGTGCCCAGCATACAGCATAACGTGACAAGTTACCAGCTACCTTCTTGAAATAGTAAAAATTCGTAAAAAAATAACCCCCAAATAGCCTACAGCTGTACTCCATGCCATTCCTTATGTCGAAACTTCGGCTAAGATTGCACGAAACATGTGTTCCTTGACTATATCAAAAAACAAGATTTTCTATTGGGGCGCCTTGTTTGTAGCTGTGATTTCTAAAATTTCGATGTTTGTGCGCTTCGGGCTTCACAGTTGAAGCGAGTTATTATCCTCTTTCAAAAAGTCGGCGGCTGTCGGGCACAGGTATGGTGTCCATTATGAGCACTTAAACATAGCAGGCTACCGGTTAACTCCCCAGAGGCACTGTCAAACACAAGCAAGATGCGAGATGAAATTTTTCTAAAACAAGCAATACCCTCCTTAAAGACGAATACACAACCTGCACTACCCGCTCAAAGTGCTCAAAAGTACCTTACTTCTGTAACACGTACCTTGTCCTCGACAGCCTTTTGGCTACGAAAGGGCGTGGTGCAGAGAGTCGGCTAAATTAGGGTTATACAGTACACGTAGCGAACGACGCTTCTCATCCACATAAGATCACAGAATAGGGTCGAAACATCAGCACTGATGTTTGCGGATGTTTCTCAGTGCTGACCTTGGAAGCCAGCACCCATGAAGATGACTCGAAAGCTTGGTGTCCGCGTGTAGCTCAACCGACGGAACATCCCTGAACGCATTCTCTCTATCGTGCACCCATCTAGCACTCCAAAATGTTTTGACCTGCTGAGGCTGCGTTGAAAGGTAACCAGATGTAAAAACGTTACAAGCGCTTGTCTTGCATGTGCACCATTGGCTGGAACCTTCTACCGTAACTTCCGTTTCTTCCAACCCCTGACACGCGAATTTGGGATGTCAAACACGTTCCTTCTTGCTCGCGCCTTAACCACAATACATAAGATAGCACGATAACCGTTCTTAGCGCCTCCTTTATTTCAGAAACAGGTTTCAGTGCCTGAGGGACCGCACACCTTTCCTGTGTTTTAAATGTGTATTTTGTTAAGCATGGGAATATTTTTCTACCAGAAACAAAGTATCGAAAGTAATCAATGCACTTCAGCCCGTACACGACACCCTTGGGAATATGCGGGACTGCACATCTCTGAAATAAAATGAAAATTAATATCGTGAAAGCAAAACCGTCGTTTTCAGACTTGACAGACTAACCTTTAATCCATCGTACAAAGAATTGGTGTCAATGTTGTATTGCTGCATGAGATTCTGAAAAGGTGCGCAATCATGATAAGGGCCAGTGAATAAAAATATAAATACACGGTCCTCAGAACAATCTCCAGATTTAGTAAAAGAAAAAGAATTCGCCACAGAAAATCTTTAAATTTCGCGACGCCTCAGATTTCCTTCCAGCTGCTGTACCTTCTTACAAGAAGTTCTTGTTTTATTTGAGCGCTTTGACTTAGGCATTCGTCGATACTTTAACGCTATCTACAGATTTCATTTTTTACTTCAAATATTCGCACACGTGTATAATTTTGCTTGCTGTCGACAAGCCAGCATCCGAAGGTATCCAGGGTATTAGGGAGAAGTATATAGAGAAAAAAGTATTCTGCGATCACAAAGGCCGATGGCCTGAGACGCCAAATCTGCAGAGACGCGTACATCGCCTCGTCGGCCTCAGGCCTTGGTCACTTCAACGTCCTCTAAGGGTTTAGTACTCGTCCCAATGCAGACTACAATGGAAAGTGAGAGAGCGTATAATAAGGCTTGAGATGTTTGACATTGTCGATCTCGGTGCCTGGTACAGCGCACGGAGACTTCAGATGCAGTTGCGCGATATCGCAGGCTACGGCGGTCACTGGGAGCAAAATGTCGTGAGGGTTTATGTGGTGCGGTAGGATTATTCCTGACGAATGGGAAGAACCAGGTCGCGACAGTCATTCCGGGATTTCTGAGTGTAATGGGAAAGCGATACTCGTTAGGAAGTACAGAGCGGGTGGTGACAGCGTGGGTGATGGCATGATGGCCCAGGTACTTGTAGGGGCGGTGGCATGCAGTAAACTCCCCTAGGGCTCTAATAGTTTGCGGCTGAATACGAGATAAATGCTTACGGTCGATTACCCTATATAATCCAAATGGGAATTAGGTGCGCTGGAATTTCACTTCGGTTTTCACTTCGGTTCCGGCGTTTGGATTCTTTCTTCACGTATGGAAGTTTTACGGATAACAAAAATTTGTTTATGCCCATATATGCAGAATCATTGTTCACTGATTGAATTTATTCAGATAGCGATAGCTGGTTAACTCCCATATTTGCGGAATTAGACATTCTCTACTTCAAAATAACAGATCCCCGGGAGTCGATATACCCATCCTGGCACTGGTGTAAGCGATGTGCCTCTGCCCTGCGGTGGCAGGTGCTGCCATCGGTGGAGTTTATGAGACCCAGGTTGCTTATCCCAAGCAATCCCTCACGACAAATCATAAATTTGACTGCTCATTTGTTTCCATTTTCCCCACCTAAGGGTGGTAAAATTACCATTGCCCTCGGGCATTTTGTATTATCTTCAAATTGGATTAAGCCTGTTATACTGCAGTGGTGCAGGCAGGGTCTTAATGTTCTCAACCTTTCAAGGTTGCCCCAACCTAGTATATATGCCACGGAGTCTGCGCGCGCGCGCGCGCGCGCGTGTGTGTGTGTGTGTGTGTGTGTGTGTGTGTGTGTGTGTGTGTGTGTGTGTGTGTGTGTGTGTGTGTGTGTGTGTGTGTGTGTGCGTGTGTGCGCGCGTGCGTGCGTGCGTGCGTGCGTGCGTGCGTGTGTGTGTGTGTGTGTGTGTGTGTGTGTGTGTGTGTGTGTGTGTGTGTGTGTGTGTGTGTGTGTGTGTGTGTGTGTGTGTGTGTGTGTGTGTGTGTGTGTGTGT
>JARKHS020011525.1:0-20394 GCA_030143305.2 Amblyomma americanum | reverse complement strand
GAATTAGTGAAATGAGGTGTGGAAATAGTGGCGCTTGTCGGCACTTTAATCACACATTCTCAGGTACTCTACTCAATATTCAGAGCCCACAATTTTTTCTATACAAAAAAATGCAAAACTAATCAAAGATAAACCTGAGATCTGTGCTTTTAATTGACATTAATGTGTCTTTTGCAGGAGACTTCTAGTTATTTTCCACTGTCAGCTAGTTTTTCGTCATGTTAAGGAATTTGCTTGCCCCGTTGCTGAAATTTCTTAATTCGAAGTTGTCTAAACGTCCCTCTTATCACGGCCTAGACCTAGATTCACATAAATATACGCTCATTCTGTCTCTCATTAAGGCAAAGCACTACTAGTGAGCATACTCCTCATAAAGCCGAAGACTTCACGAATCATGATTAATCAGAATCAGAAACGCGAAGAGGTAAAAATGGCTCACTTGTTGAAGCACACTTCTGACAATACATGATCACTACACTGGCCCCTAAAACAGCGTGGCTGCACTCCTAAAACGAATACGTTTCGTGACAATGCGTTCTACTTTTTTCGCAGAATGTGTGTGTTAGGAAGAGAGCTCTGCTGATCAAGATTCTCACCATGTAGAGCGAAGACTGCAAGAAATATCTGTAGAACGCAGAGCGCAGTCCCTTGCATGTTGCTTCTTGAAGGTGAGTGTCCCATAGAACGACGTGTTCCCCTGCAGTAAATGCGCCTTTTTTTAAATACAAAATGCTTAGTGGCATCGCTGCGAAAAAATGACGTCAATAACAAAAGTCTTCGAATAAGAAGCCTGTCGTTTAAATCACTTTAATGAGAAAAAGAAAGAGCAGGAACGTGATCGATGTCTGCGAATTGTTTTTGGCCTTTGTTCTCCCGAAACAAATCAACTCGAAAAGCGACGATATTTTGAGCAAAGTGAGCGCCCCACAGCCCGGACATTATCTGAAGGCTTCTATAGCTCTGTGTGAGGGTAGCGAGAAAACGCACTTTCAAGAGGTCAATTCCTGGTGAGAAAAAAAAAACAGCGTTTGTACGGTGGGAACAGCGCTGGCGTTACAGTTACAGCGGAAATTTTTAATAGGACTCGATTATTAGAACGGTTATTTCTTGATTTCACTAAATCTTTGCAGAAGCGGAGGTTAAAAAAACGTACGAAAGGTGGACAACAAAAACAGACAAGTAAGCTAGCTGAACTTTGAAGTGAAAATACAAAACAAACTCCAATGTCCAAATAAAGTGTACACAGGGGCAAAAGAAAGGTTTCAAAGAAATGAGTGACATTTGGTAAAAAAAAAACGAATTAGTCGTCATCAGTGGTAACGAGTCACTTCCCGCGCACACGGAAAAATTTCCAGAACAAGCGGATATCGTCGGCTAAGGATTCGAAAAATCCTGTTGCACGTAGAACTAGCCTTATTTGTAAACGTGTTAGCAATCGCATGAAAAGGCGTTATGTTCAACACCTCATGTGTTCTAACACATTTCTTGTGATTTGGTTTTGGTTTATGCGCGCTCAAAGTCTCAAAGAGACTCAGGCGATGAGGGACGCCGGAGTGAACGGCCCCGGAATAATTTCGACCACCTGGGGTTCCTTGACGCGCACTGACAATACACAGTACACAGGCGTCTAGAATTTCGCCTCCACCGAAATTCAACCGCCGCGGCCGGAATCGAGCCCACGTATTTCGAGTCAGCAGCCGAGCGCCATATCCACTGAGCCACCACGGCGGCCATTTCTTGTGCGGTGAAGGTCACTTTAAATACTAATTTGAAAACTACAGGTTGAGTTAATAACCAAATGAAGGGTTTGCAGTGATTGATCATAGTGACTTTTACCAATGGTGACCACGTTCCAAACTGAAAGGATTTAGGATGGTGAAAATTCATGATAAAACCTGCAATCTTTGGAACCACTTATCCTCCTCGATTTAGTAAATTTCAAAATACTTGCGTGGGCTACGGACTCCGCAGATATATTAATGAACAGGGTGAATGGGAGACTTTCATAAACAGCTTAGTTTCATGGGGACCACTAGCTATTATTCTTCGAAAGAAGTTTTGATGTGAATTGATAATGATTATGGATTTTAATTGCGGAATGGCGTCTATGGCCAAAGAGCGCCATGGCACAAGGTATTTTCGATTACTCAACGTGGGGAAGAGAAACAAACTTTTCATTTCTTTTCTCCTCAGTATAACCCCTTGGATGTGCGATCTTATTCTAAGTGAAGTAAGTGGAAGCCGCCTTTCTGATATCGGTTAAAGTAAAAATTATAAAGTCTGCTTTTTAGCGCGCAACTATCTCAGTTTCTTCTCATTTTTTTGTTAAAGATTACTGCAGATACCTGGACTAGCCACCCTCCCCTCGGTTCGAAAAGTTTTAAGAATTCACCATCTAAGCGAAACAAGGCGCTGTCGTTTGCACGGGGTCTCTTACAACGGCGTGCTTAGTGGTGTTGAATCTTGCTCAAGTGCAATTTATTTTAATCCCAGAACTGTGCAGTACGCTTAGGTTGCGAAAGCGGGAAGAGAATGTACGAGAAAATCATAAGCAGGAAAGAAGACACACTTTGCTCTTAAAGTCACAAAAGTTGCCGGTATAGCGACTGTCGGTAGTCCCTTGTCGTATGTCGCATTGTCACACCGCAGTCCCGCCTCCCTGATGGGGCGTCTTTTGCACAGAATTCCTGACTGGGCACATCAACAAACAAGTGTCGCACATCAGCTAGATCTGGTGAAACACCACACTGAGGGAACTTCTCAGTCGCTTGGGGAAGTTTGTCACGTCACCGATGACGTACAGAAGGGGTCTGAGCTGCCACTCCCCCAATTCGAAGCCCGGATATTTTCTCCTCCCAGTAACATTAGGGAAAAGAAGGTGCGAATACAGAATAATTTCAGTTATATGACCAGAGTCGCACTATCCGCGTGAATATAATGCGGATCATGAGTATCGCCTCGAATACAGGGTATTCACACAGGACATGTATGCTGTGTAAAGAGCTCATTAATATATTTGTAATTTATATTAAGCGTCGACCACCTTTAAAGCAGTATAGACACCAAATTTTCGCTCCAGTCTTTTTCTTCTTTGATGTGATTCGTTAGACGTTAGTATACATGGGTCGTCCCGTGGTATTCGCCGACAACCGCTAAGTAATTTATACTCGAAATTAATCCTTATGCTGTCTCCGTTTCGGGTTCATCAGCTGAACGGTGGCTGCGACGGATAGTTGGCGTTGAGGTAGCGTGATGCATGAAAAAAACGGTAATATAGCTCCTCATACGTTGTTTGTTGTCATTCAAGCTCTTGAAGTGGGTTGAATTATGTGTTATAGCGAATTAAAACCACGTACCAGAGAATATACTGCGATTGTTTCGGTACGTCACGTGACCTAAACGCCACCTACGCGTCGCAGCCATCGTTCGGTTCATGAAACCGAGAGTGCAAAAGCATGAGAGAAGAACTTATTTCACAGTCGTAAGCGCATACCATGCGGTGATCCGTGTATATAAATGTCTAACACGCCGATAGAAAGAGGAAAATAAGCAACTAAAATTAGGTGTCTGTAGCACTTTTCGCTGTAGAAATGTAGCGAGGGAGTTGGCTGTTGAGGTGAACTATTTTGAATGTGGGGACGGGGTCGAGTAAAGATGTCTCGCTTTACGGCGGGACATGGCAAATAAAATGGACAAATATTAAGGCTTTCCCTGCGTGCTCTTTCACTGCCGCTCTGCTAAGTCGAATCAAAAGGCGGCGTAAACAGTTATGGTAACTAAAGAGCGCGCATTGTACTCAAAAAATTTTTTCATTAATCAAGTCCAGTAATTCCTGAAAATAATTTGAAAATTGCAATATTGTAAGATGCTTTTACAATAATATTGAAGGTAATCGTCCATACTTCTGGTATGTAGCAAAATCTTTCTTTAACTGTTTCCATCGATCGCATGCAACCGTTAAGACTACCGTAAAAACCAATCGGGAACGCTTTTGACGATGGCAATAACGTTAATAGAAAATACTCAAGACTACCGTCCTGTAATCTTTAGATACATTGATTGCTTTAGTGAAATATTAAATTTTATGAAAAAATTGCGTTCATAAATGTTTTTCCGCTCAAAATGCATTGGTCCAGAATTCCTGGGTACGAAAAACTGTGAATTCGAGATAGTTTCAAGCAGTAATAATGAACGCATTGTTTAACTGGTCGCGAGTTCCGAGATCTCAACATCAACGTGTAGCTGACGTCTAAACAAGTGCGTCAGCGAAACACATTTAATGAGCGATATTTAGCTGCACTCTGCGGGAGAGGCAGCAGAACATGACGAAGGAAAAGTACGCGGTTTTCGAGTCGAAGGTTGTAGCGCACATTTAGTCAAGTGGCAAAAATTCATGACAGGTCTTTGTTGTATATCCAACATATCACCAGCAAAACACTTCGATTTATTATTCCTTTGCTGAAAGAAGCTTTGTTTCTCGTTTCCAGAGTTGTGGCCGAACTTCACTAGGCATACATAGATTAATGAGCACCACGAGCATTATATGGTCATCCTAGGTACCTCTACTTCACCGGCGGAGACTGCCACTATCCACCGGTGCCTCGTTCAATGGAAGATGTCGAAACGCATCCTCTCACCACTCTCGCAAACCAGTTGCGCTGCCGCTTCACTCGTGCTAACGTCAGGCGCACACGACAGTCCAGTGAGCAACATGGCTACGCCCAGGCAAACCCTGTCACACAGGACTTTAGTTTGCTCATTTGGACAGGGCACGTTAAATTTTTCTGGAATAAACATGCAGCAACAATTTTGCCTCTTAAGCAATCGCACAGATGTCCACACACTTCTGCTGAGCGATCGAAGAATACGTTCCGGTGTGTGCTGGCGACCTATCTTGCACTCCTCTGGGTTCGATATAGCTTCTTGAGGCGTGAGGGGTGTGGGGACCTGCCCTGCAGCCCCTTGTGTTTGCTTTCCCGCGAGGCACCGTGCAGCAGCAGTCTCACCTCGAGGAGGGACAGATTCCCTTGTCAGTTACATTAACTGGCAAGAGAGGGCGCCAGCGTCGCTGCGCGGGAGACTGCTGAAGGCCGCGCGCGGGAGAGGGGGCATGAGGCTCTTGGGCTGGGATCGTCGGCACGAGCGGACGTGTCGCTCGCGGCTCCGCTCTTCGCCAGCGGGGCGAGGAAGCAACGGGGAGACCAGCTCCCGTACTCGTCCCGTTCAGGCCGCGGAGTATCCCTTGCCCTAGCGCGGGCGAACATTCGCTTGGAACCTTGCTGGTGAGTCGGACGACCTGGATTCATTAGCGTAAGTGGTTGCTAGCGGGCGTTATTGTTGCTGTAGCAATAAATACCTGTTTGTGTCAGCCAATGTGTCGTTCCTTTGTTCCCTCAGAGCAAAGCCCACCGTGGTTGGCGTGCGCACGGTAGCGTACGCGCTCACGGGGTGGTGTCCGGGCGGCTTTGAACCGTGTCAGCCGCGGTTAAGTGGGGAGAACCTACTTATCTCCTTAACTCAAACGCACAGGGGTAATCCACGATTTCTAGCAAAGTTATGCTCAGTAAGATCATTGAGCTCTGAGCACATCTAGGTGACGCTGTGTTACACCTTGCCAATGTTTTATCTTGGAGAACAGCAAATATTAAGAATAAAAATTGTTGCGAATAATATGGATAAACGATGTCTCCGAGAACACTTTGCAGCTTACCGTCCACTGTTCAGGTCAAAATTTGGGAAGAATTCATTTCTCCTTTTCTTGAGCAACCAGCGGGGAACTCCTATTTCATATTCTGAGGGATTCCGCAGAAAGGTTGACTGATATTTGAGCCCATCGCGGTTCCAACGCCTTCCGGAGCTCTACCATCGCGTCCCTCTCTCAAACGTAACTAGAGAGTAGAACTTGCGCACCAAGCTACTCTTCTTGTTTGCGGGTGTCAATGCTCGCCGCAGAGGTGCTAATGAGTGCTTCTTCAGTGCGATACTGCTGAGGTTCGGGATGACTGGTCGCCAGTTATGAAGAACAGCGCATCGGCAAACACACCGAGACGTGACCCTGGGTTTTTAGGTGCGCTCTTCTTCACAACACTTCGTTAATTTTTCTTCGACATTGCAATCGCAGTTAGGTTAGCTCGTTTCGCCTTTTCTTCTTATTTGCAGCTGTTTAACCACTAGGAGCGACAACTCGCATGAACAACCAGTCGAACTGAGCACGCTGAGATTATGCAGTAATTGGGAGTTGAGCGTTTTGCGTCCGTGGGGTCCTTCGCGCATTTTTTAAACAAAAAAAATTTTCAGGTCAGATCATGCGATGCCTGGTTTACACCACTAAATAGTTTCATGAGTGCCGCGTCGTTTTTCGTAGCTTCCGGCTTCATTTGGGCTTCGCTCCATACTCAAGCTATCGCCTGTCGCCGATTCCGCCCCCACCCAGTGACCTTAGTAGCGAAACCTATTCATGATAGCTTGTCCCTATGACGGGGAACACTGCTTCAGCTCTCTTTTTAGTACGTTTGCAAACAGCTCGAGCCTCATCTTCGAAGACAACTATCAAACGACACCGTTCTCGAGAGCTGGGCGGAATCAAATCAGCCAGGCGAAATTCTTCTCGTCTTTTTCAGAACATGTGGTGAATTTTTTTAATTGGTTTTCGTGGAAAGGAAACGGCGCAGTATCTGCCTTATATATCATTGGACACCTGAACCCCGCCATAAGGGAAGGGATCAAGGAGGAAGTGAAAGAAGAAAGGAAGACAGGTGTGCAGTATTGGAGGGCTCCGGGATAATTTAGACCACTTGGGATCTTTAACGCGCACTGACATTACACAGTACACGGGCGTCTAGAATTTCGCCTCCATCGAAATTCAACCGCCGCGGCCGGAATTGAGCCCGCGTATTACGGGTCAGCAGACGAGAGCCATAACCACTGAGCCACCACGGCGGCCATTTCTTGTGAGGTGAAGGTCACTTTAAAAACTTATTTGAAAAATACAGGTTGAGTTAATAACCAAATGAAGGGGTTGCAGTTATTGATCATAGCGACTTTTACCAAGGGTGGCCAAGTTCCAAACCGAAAGGTCTTAGGATGTTGAAAATTCATGATAAAACTTGCAATATATGAAACCACTTATCCTCCTCGATTTAGTAAATTTCAAAAAGGTTGTGTGGGCTCCAGACACCGCAGATACATTAATGAACAGGGTGCATGGGAGACTTTCATAAACAGCTTAGTTTCATGGGAGCACTAGCTATTAAGCTTCGAAAGAAGTTTTGATGTGAATTGATAATGATTATGGATTTTAATTGCGGAATGGCGTCTATGGCCAAACAGCGCCATGGCACAAGGTATTTTCGATTACTCAACCTGGGGAAGAGAAACAAACTTTTCATTTCTTTTCTCCTCAGTTTAACCCCTTGGATGTGCGATCTTATTCTAAGTGAAGTAAGTGGAAGCCGCCTTTCTGATATCGGTTAAAGTAAAGATTATAAAGTCTGCTTTTTAGCACGCAACTATCTCAGTTTCTTCTCATTTTTTTGTTAAAGATCACTGCAGATACCTGGACTAACCGATCTCCCCTCGGTTCGAAAAGTTTTAAGAATTCACCATCTAAGCGAAACAAGGCGCAGTCGTTTACACGGGGTCTCTTTTACAACGGCGTGCTTAGTGGTGTTGAATCTTGCTCAAGTGCAATTTATTTTAATCCCAGAACTGTGCAGTACGCCATAGGTTGCGAAAGCGGGAAGAGAATGTACGAGAATATCATAAGCAGGAAAGAAGACACACTTTGCTCTTAAAGTCACAAAGGTTGCCGGTATAGCGACTGTCAATAGTCCCTTGTCGTATGTCGCATTGTCACACCGCCAGCCTGCCTCCCTGATGGGGCGTCTTTTGCACAGAATTCCTCACTGGGCACATCAACGAACAAGTGTCGGACATCAGCTTGATCTGGTGAAACGCCACAGTGAGGGCACTTGTCAGTCGCTTGGGGAAGTTTGTCACGTCACCGATGACGTACAGAAGGGGTCTGAGCTGCCCCTCCCCCAATTCGAAGCCCGGATATTTCCTCTTCCCAGGTACACTAGCGAAGGGAAGATGCGAATAGAGGATAATTTCAGTTATATGAACAGAGTTGCCCTATCCGCGTGAATATAATGCGGATCATGAGTATCGCCTCGAATACAAGGTATTCACACAGGACATGTATACTGTGTAAAGAGCTCATTAATAGATTTGTAATTTATATTCAGCGTCGACCAGCCTTTAAAGCAGTATAGAAACCGAATTTTCGCTCCAGTCTTTTCTTCTTTGAAGTGATTTGTTAGACGTTAGTATACATGGGTCATCCCGTGGTATTCGCCGACAACCGCTAAGTAATTTATACTCGCAATTATTCTTTATGCTGTCTCCGTTTCGGGTTCATCAGCTGAACGGTGGCTGCGACGGGTAGTTGGCGTTGAGGTAACGTGACGCATGAAAAAAACGGTAATATAACTCTTCATACGTAGTTTCTTGTCATTCCAGCACTAGAAGCGGGTTGACTTATGTGTTAAAGTGAATTGAAGCCACGTATCAGATAATATATTGCGGTAGTTTCGGTACGTCGCGTGACTTAAACATCACCTACGCGTCACAGCCATCGTTCGGTTCTTGAAACCGAAACTGCAAAAGCATGATGGAAGAAATTCTATCACAAATTATTTCACTGTCGCGCGCTAATACCACGCGGAGATCCGTATATTTTAATGTCTAAGAGGTCGTTGGAAAAAAGAAAATAAGCAACTAAAATTAGGTGTCTGTAGCACTTTATGCTGCAGAAACATAGCGAGGGAGTAGGTGTTGAGGTGAATTATTTTGAATGTGGGGACGGTGTCGAGCAAAGGTGTCTCGCTTTACGGCGGGACATGGCAAATAAAATGGACAATAATTAAGGCTTTCCCTGCATGCTCTTTCACTGCTGATCTGCTAACTCGAATCAAAAGGCGGCGTAAACAGTTATGGTAACTAAAGTGCGCGCATTGTACTCAAACATTTTTTTCCATTAAACAAGTCCAGAAATTCTTGAAAAATTTTTGGAAATTGGAATATTGTAAGATACTTTTACAACAATATTGAAGGTAATCCTCCATACTTCTTATATGTTGCAAAATCTTTTTTTAACTGTTTCCATAGATCGAATGGAACAGTTAAGACTCCCATAGAAAACCAATGGAGAACGCTTTTGACGGTAGCAAAAGCGTTAATCGAAAAAAATTCAAGACTGCCTACCGGTAATCTGTAGCTACATTGATTGCTATAGTGAACTCTTACATTATATGAAAAAATTGCGTTCATAAATGTTTTTTCCGCTCAAAATGCACTGGTCCAGTATTTCTGGGTACGAAAAACTGTGAATTCGAGATAGTTTCAAGCAGTAATAATGAACGCATTGTTTCATTGGTACTGCGTTCCGAGATCTCAACATCAACGCGTAGCTGACGTCTAAACAAGTGCGTCAGCGAAACACACTTAATGAGCGATCTTTAGCTGCACTCTGCGGGAGAGCCAGCAGGAGAACATGACGAAGAAAAAAGTACGCGGTTCTCGAGTCGAAGGTTGTTTTCCACATTTAGTCAAGTGACAAGAATTCATAGCAGCTCTTTGTTCTATAACCAACATATCACTAGCATAACAGATCGGTTTATTATCCCTTTGCTGAAAGAAACTTTGTTTCTCGTTTCCAGAGTGGTGACTGAACTTCACTAGGCATACTTAGATTAATGGGCGCCACGAGAATTATATGGTCATCTTAGATGCCTCTACTTCACCGGCGGAGACTGCCACTATCAACCGGTGCATCGTTCAAGGAAGATGTCCAAACGCATCCTCTCCCGACTCTCGCAAATCAGTTGCGCTGCCGCTTCCATCGTGCTACCGTCGGGCGCACACGACAGTCCAGTGAGCAAAATGGCTACGCCCAGGCAAACCCTGTCACACAGGACTTAGGTCTGCTCCTTTGGACTAGGTGCACAGCACTTAAATTTTACTGGAATAAACATTGAGCAACAATTTTCTCTCTTAAGCAATCGTACAGATGTCCACACACTTCTGCTGAGCGATCGAAGAATACGTTCCGGTGTGAGCTGGTGACCTATTTTGCACTCCTCTGGGGTCGATATAGCTTCTTGAGGCGTGAGGGCTGTGGTGACCTGCCCTGCAGCCCCCTCTGTTTGCTTTCCCGCGAGGTACCGGGCAGCAGCAGTCTCACCTCGAGCAGGAACGCATTCCCTTGTCAGTTATATTAACTGGCAAGAGAGGGCGCCAGCTTTGCTGCGCGGGAGACTGCTGAAGCCCGCGCGCGGGAGAGGGGCATGAGGCTCTTAAGATGGGATCGTCGGCGCGAGCATACGTGTCGCTCGCGGCTCCACTCTTCGCGGGGCGAGGAAGCAACCGGGAGACCCCTCCCGTACTCGTCCTGTTCAGACCGCAGAGTATTCCTTGCCCTAGCGCGGGCGAACATTCGCTCGGAACCTTGTTGGTGAGTCGGACGACCTTGATTCATTAGCGTACCTTGTTGCTAGCTGGCGTTATTGTTGCTGTAGCAATAAATGCCTGTTTGTGTCAGCCAATGTGTCGTTCCTTTGTTCCCTCAGAGCAAGGCCCGCCGTGGTCGGCGAGCGCTCGGTAGCGTACGCGATCACGGGGTGTGGTTCGTTTGGCTTTGAACCGTGTCAGCCGCGATTAAGTGGGGAGAACTCACTTATCTCCCCAAGTCAACCCCACAGGGGTAATCCACGATTTCTATCAATGTGCTCAGTAAGATCACTGAGCTCTGAGCACATCTAGGTGACGCTGTGTTCAACCTTGCCAAAGTTTTCTCTTGGCGAACAGTAAATATTCAGAATAAAAATTGTTGCTAATAATATGGATAAACGATGTCTCCGAGAACACTTTGCAGCTTACCGTTCACTGTTCATGTCAAAATTTGGGAAGAATTCATTTCTCATTTTTCATAGCAAGCAGCGGGGAATTCCTATTTAATATTCAGAGGGATTCCGGAGAAAGGTTGACTGATATTTGAGCCCATCGCTGTTCCAACGCCTTCCGGAGCCCTACCATCGCGTCCCTCTCTCAAACGTAAGTAGAGAGTAGAACTTGCGGCCCAAGCTGCTATTCTTGTTTGCGGATGTCAATGCTCGGCGCAGAGGTGATAATGAGTGCTTGTTCAGTGCGAGACTGCTGAGGTTCGGGAAAACTGGTCGCCAGTTATGAATAACAGCGCATCGGCAAACACACCGAGATGTGTCCCTGGGCTTTTAGGTGCGCTCTTCTTCATAACACTGGGTTAATTTTTCTTCGACATTGCAATCGCAGTTAAGTTAGCTTGTTTCGCCTTTTCTTTTTATTTGCAGCTGTTTAACCACTAGGAGCGACAACTCGCATGAACAACCGGTCGAACTGAGAACGCTGAGATTATGCAGTAATTGGGAGTTGAGCGTTTTGCATCCGTGGGGCCCTTCGCGCGTTTTTGTTTTAATAAATTTTCAGGTCATTTCGTGCGATGCCTGGTTTACACCACTGTAGAGTTCAATGAGTGCCGTGCCGTTTTTCGTAGCTTCCGGCTTCATTTGGGCTTCGCTCCATACTCAAGCTATCGCCTGTCGCCAATTGCGCCCCCACCCAGTGACCTTAGTAGCGGAACCTATTCCCGACAGCTTGTCCCCATGATGGGGAACACTGCTTCAGCTCTCTTTTTAGTATGTTTACTAACAGCTAGAGCCTCATCTTCGAAGACAACTATCAAACGACACCGTTCTCGAGAGCCGAGCGGAGCCAAATCAGCCAGGCGAAATTCTTCTCGTCTCTTTCAGAATATGTGGTGATATTTTTTTAATTGGATTTGGGGAACGCAAATGGCGCAGTATCTGTCTCATATATCGTTGGACACCTGAACCGCGCCGTAAGGGAAGGGATAAAGGACGGAGTGAATGAAGAAAGGAAGAGAGGTGTGCCGTAGTGGAGGGCTCCGGAATAATTTCGACCACCTGGGGATCTTTAACGTGCACTGACATCGCACAGCACACGGGCGCCTTAGCGTTTCGCCTCCATAAAAACGTAGCCGCCGCGGTTGGGTTCGACCCCGGGAACTCCGGATCAGTAGCCGAGCGCCCTAACCACTGAGCCACCGCGGCGGTGGTGGTTGTAGTGGTTGTTTATTAAAACAATAGTAAAAACGAAGGAAAAGATTTTTGCTAGCCCCGGCATCTGCCATCGATACTGAAGCACCTGAGCTGGGGCAGCGGAAATAAAGGATAGCAGGCAGAATGGAGAAATGAAATGAAAGAGGTGAGGGGACAGGAGGAGAGGATAGGGGGAGAAGTAATACCGAAGGGTGTGTTGAATTCAAAACCTCGGCGATCAGGAGGCTCTAGGGAAGCTCCGCGCATTGATGATAACGCCTACGCCGGCGTTTTACAGAGAATCCATCCTTAGATCTTCCTCCACCCTCAACATACCCAGCAATTCTGGGCAGAAGCAGTTTTGAGCGAGAAACTATTTATGTACGCAATGTTTTCATATATTGTAAGATTCACTATAAAAATCTATATATCTGCAGATCACCCGATGGCAGTCTTGTATTTTTTTATTCACGTTTTTGCTATCGCCAAAAGCGTTCGCCATTGGTTTCCTATGGCAGTCTTAACTGTTCGATGCAATCGCTGGAAATGCTTTGAACGATATAATTTGCTATATATCCAAATAATGGAGCATGACCTTCAATATTTTCATGAGTGTCTCACAATTTTTCAATTTTCAAACTTTTTGTCAGAGAAAGCTGGACTTGACACCAGGCACCCACAAGCCGCCTCCCCATCCCAGCGCTCTAGCTGGGGGACTGCCCTCCCACCCATCGCCACCCTCTATCCACCTCCCCATCCCACCCTCGCCAATTATCACCCTCCAGAGGTGCCATCCACCAACCACCCAAATCTACCATCAAGAAGCGCCATCCAAAACATACCGACCAACCCTACCCATCCACAAGGCCTCATCAAAGCGACGGCAACATTGTATTCAGATGGTTTTCAATTTTTTTTTCATTTGGTTGTGACTTGGAAAACAAGAGTAGGGCTCTTTGGGCTGCGTATTTACACATGTTTGCTACCAACAGCGGCCCCCATCAGAGGCTGCGTGCGAAACACCCTTACACTGGGACTCCTCATTGTGGCTGATCAGTTAGTTGTGGCATTTGGCTGCCAAGCTTCAGGGCGCGGGTTTAATGCCGGGTGCGCCTGCCGAGTTCTGATGGAGCCAAACGCAACAGGCGCCTAGATTCTGTGCGATGTCAGTGCACGTTAAACGTCCCCAGGAGAACAAAATTATTCCGGAGATCTCTATAGCGTGTTTTGTTCCTCGGTTCCCCCGTTAAAATTCAATATCCAATGCTGTCCACTTCGGAAGCAAACCAGCATGCACTACGACAGCCTTCCAGAAAATGAACTGACCTTTCCATGATCCCCCCCCCTCCCCATGCTGTCCACCTCATCCATTCGTCTCCTACGCCTAATTCAGATTGGCATCCTTTGTGCGTCGGTTAGGTCATATCTGTACTATCATCGAACCATCACCTCCACGCCCCAACTGCCCAGGACACTAGGCCAACCTCCCCACTGTATCTTTGGAGGCCCATCCGCCATAAAATCACCGCACTACCCCTACCCACCCCCTAGTTCAAGGAGTGCTTGTCTGACCACGGACCTACTCGGAAGTCAAGCCGGCCCTTGTTCGGCAAGGCCGCTAGCAACTAAGTGGCTGACACAAAAACTGTATTCTCTCTCTCTTTCGTTCGTTCACTTTCTCCTTCATCATTTCCCTCTCGGCATGTTTCAGGTATCCGCCGAGAAGGCAGAGTGTTATTGCTCCCATTCTTTCCCTCAAAATAAAATTTATTTTTCGTTTTCTGACATTTGGTAGCGCAAGCGAGCCTAATGAGGAAACACCTGTTGATGCACAAGGGCTGGTTCAAGTTAGTTCTTCGACCTCTAAAGTCTGTCTTACCGCATTTGGCTATGCTAGAGATTCTGTACAAGTGTCTCCGCGGGCAAACCCAAAATGCAAGCAAGTGCTTTAATCACGTCATATTGAAGTGCGCACCACAGAATGCATTCTTTAGAGTTGTCATCTTCAAGTTATAATCTTGCACGCATGTCTACGAATCTAAACTTTGCTCACGTGCATTTTTATACTTTCGTTCACTTTTAACACCTTCGCTGCAAAATGTCTGTATGATTCCAGTGGCTTCCACGGAGTCAGGTGCTTTCTGGTAGTGATTGAAGGGTATATAAAAGTTCGTGTTTCAACCTACAGATTCCATCTTAATGTTACTGATTACAAGTTTTTCATTTTGAAGTAACAGCTTCAAAACGTGCCTGCTCCAAGCACTGATTTAATCCAAGTGTCGCCTGATTCTATTGGCACTCGCCTTCATAAATTCCTTGTACATGACGAACATCAAGCCCATATGACTGTAGCTCCTAGATACCTGGTGTCTCTTTTTATACAGGTTAGTATTGCAGTTCCTCAGCCCCTGTGGTTGCGTTGAGGTGTGAAGACACTGTGTATGACAGCATACTCTGCATTGCTCTATTTTTCAACCCACTTAACTGATGCTCAAATCGCCAGTAACGGGCTGCAATTTTTTATTCTGGCATTCACTGGCATGAAAACTACAACTAAAGAAAAGCATGCAAAAGGAACACAAGATTCCTTACTTTCTCTGCACCGCTTTATAATCAGTGAGTATTTGGAAGAGATTGTGAAACGTACAGCTGCACTCGTCATTACCTCCAACAAACCGAATGTGATTCAAGCTCATTATAACAACCAATAAGATACTGAGCACAAAGAAAAAGTTGATGCATCTAGATGCAATTTTAAAAAATTATTGGTAATGTGCAAATGTAGCGCTCACTCAAATGCAATAATATTTACGCATCGAAAGATGCTGCTACAATGAAATGAAGCTGTGACGAATGAATCTTCCCAGATGCTAATCTCCAGCGCGCGGCTTCGGCACGCTGTTCTCGAACTCCTGAACTCCTTGTTGGCTGGATTCTCTTTCTTGCTGCCACCCCTCGGGGACTTGGCGCCGGTGACAAACTGCTCCTGTTCACAACTCTCTCTGGAACACTTACGCGGCAACACGTGCGGAGTGTTCGAAGCACGACGCACTGCGCCAGCTGTATCCATTTCCCTCCCGCAATGCGCTTTATAATCCACATCACCGCTGACGGCTGGATCATTACTAAGGCGTGTGCAGCTCAGCCGCACAGGATGCCACGCCACCCAGTAATTTCAGGGTGTTTTCGTGCGAGCCGTGTGAAGACGGCACCTTTTTTTTGACCCTGCGTCAAAACTGATAACGACGAAGTTTTCGTGAGTAACGACGTACGGACTGTACGCACAGTGTGGTCACCTCATCGCGGACGCGAGATGACTACAAGCACGAATGTGTCGTTCCCGCGAACCTCCACTTTAACGGCTGGCGGGGTGAAAGTTATATCTTTGTACGGCAGGTATTGTGTGTCAATGCCCATTAAGAGGTGCATAGTGCCTAGGGTGATCCGGGCGCCACCTCCTCGTTTCATGTGACTCTAAGTGCTGCTGCAGCTTTAGATAACAGTAATTGGCTATAAATTCTATAAGCATTTCGTACGTTTTCGCGAGGATGTACCGAGTGGCACTATAGAATCGCGGATAACGGTTAAGGGCAGCAGCGTTTTCCTCCTATGCAGTGTTTCTATCGGGACCGCTCTTTCGATTCAGTTTCAAGGAGCCGAAGCTGATTTTTTTTAAATTTCTATCGGGACCGCTCTTTCGATTCAGTTTCAAGGAGCCGAAGCTGATTTTTTTAAAATTTAAGTCAAGGCGAATGCTACCTCTACAGACATGTGGCAACTAAAATATGGCCAACGGAATGACTTCAGGGTCCCTTTAGCAATCTAACGTGGCACCACGAATCAAAATTCTTGGCGTACTCTTTAAAACCATACAAACGCAATGTTCCCGTTTTTGTGCCCTGAAAGAGACCAAGGGACGTAGTAATCATGCAGGTGAGCTTAAAATACCAGTGAGCAGCGTGGATAACTAATTACACACGATTCATCAAAGGCAGTTTCGGTTTCGGTTGGCGCCAGCGCTGGATTATGCCTTCACTTGCCAAACTGGATTACCACATTCCTGATGACGTTGGCATTGGCGACAAGCGGTGGTTGTTCCTGTGAGGAACCACTGGGTTCAGTGACGCCGCAATAATTGGACCAAGTCCACTTTGACGTCACTCGAAGTGGGTGGAAATGCCAAGTAGCTGCTCGGGCCACATTCAAAATCACATTATGTTCCACTCAACACCGGCAACTGAAAATTGCTAGATGCCACCTCCTTACACCCATGAAACAAATCATATCTTTCGTTTGCGTTTGAGATTTTGTGTCTCCACCCCTTTTGTCATTACGATGTCTCTCTGGAGACGCGTCTTCAGTCGTGTTGTTCGCTCTCTAAAATAGCTAATACACTAACGCACTTTTAACGCGAGAGTGCTAAAGAGCTAGCGGGGCAGAAAAGCCGGCACCGTCGTCGCCGTCGTCGTCACTGGCGTCGCCACAGCCTAAGGGCGCGTTTACACTTGTCCAAAAATCCGGCGAGCGAAACGGATTCCCTCGCCGGGAAAACTAGGACCTATTCTCATCTGTTGACGCCCGGGCGAGGCGGAACTGCCGAGCCGCTGCGGTTTCTCGCTTTTCCACACACTTCCCTGCCACCGCGTCACCGCTCGCGGCGTACACAGATATGGTTAGAAAAGAGCATAAATCGATGCTGTCTGTGTACCATAACCGTATGCACGCTTTCATACGTAAACGCAGGCACATTCCCATTTTTAGTTCAGCGTATGCAAACAGACTCGCAACTAAACGCCTAGCCTAGTTGTGCCATCTGCTTGTTAGGTCGGGAACTAGTACTGTCAAAAAAAGGCTCTTCTCTTAAGCCTAGTAGCGGCAGAATCTTCACTCTAAATAAAAAATAAAGCAAATTTATCACTTATACGTTTGCTTATCGGTGAGGTGAGACGAAACTACCTAAGCAGCCCAGGTCATCGGCCCAGTATTGCAACAGGATGGTTCCATCCTGGTCCTTTGTAGGGCCGGGATTTGCCAATACGGCTCCGATATTGGGCCAATTACTTGTGCTGCTTGGGTATGTACCGGTGTCCGATTTATGGCCAGTGAACGCGCTTAAAAACGCCGCAACAACGACGAATTCATTCCGAGGCGAGGGGTCCTGCGTCGAAGGGCGCCGCCATATTTTTCGCCGCGGCGGCGGCGCACGCGAAAAATTTAGGTCCAGCCCGATCGCCCTTGTCGCGCCGCTTTCCGCATCTCTCGGCGTCAAAAGCGACCGAATCCGCTTCGCTCGCCCGATTTTTGGACAAGTGTGAACGGGCCCTAAGGCTGCCGGGATCCGCATGGCTCCGCCGCGCCGTTCGTGCCTGAAAAATCCCAGGAGCACCAGTGGCGGAAGCCTTGCTCTGCTATTTAGTCAACGCGCGGAACAGGCAACCCCTTCCCTCCCCCACGCAACTGTATAATAGCAGCGGCCCGATAACACTATCGAGTTCCACTCTTTAAGGCGAAGCTTAACCACCTGCCAAGCTTTTTAGCCTAAATTACTGTGCCCAGCATACAGCATAACGTGACAAGTTACCAGCTACCTTCTTGAAATAGTAAAAATTCGTAAAAAATAACCCCCAAATAGCCTACAGCTGTACTCCATGCCATTCCTTCTGTCGAAACTTCGGCTAAGATTGCACGAAACATGTGTTCCTTGACTATATCAAAAAACAAGCTTTTCTATTGGGGCGCCTTGTTTGTAGCTATGATTTCTAAAATTTCGATGTTTGTGCGCTTCGGGCTTCACAGTTGAAGCGAGTTATTATCCTCTTTCAAAAAGTCGGCGGCTGTCGGGCACAGGTATGGTGTCCATTATGAGCACTTAAACATAGCAGGCTACCGGTTAACTCCCCAGAGGCACTGTCAAACACAAGCAAGATGCGAGATGAAATTTTTCTAAAACAAGCAATACCCTCCTTAAAGACGAATACACAACATGCACTACCCGCTCAATGTGCTCAAAAGTACCTTACTTCTGTAACACGTACCTTGTCCTCGACAGCCTTTTGGCTACGAAAGGGCGTGGTGCAGAGAGTCGGCTAAATTAGGGTTATACAGTACACGTAGCGAACGACGCTTCTCATCCACATAAGATCACAGAAAAGGGTCGAAACATCAGCACTGATGTTTGCGGATGTTTCTCAGTGCTGACCTTGGAAGCCAGCACCCATGAAGATGACTCGAAAGCTTGGTGTCCGCGTGTAGCTCAACCGACGGAACATCCCTGAACGCATTCTCTCTATCGTGCACCCATCTAGCACTCCAAAATGTTTTGACCTGCTGAGGCTGCGTTGAAAGGTAACCAGATGTAAAAACGTTACAAGCGCTTGTCTTGCATGTGCACCATTGGCTGGAACATTCTACCGTAACTTCCGTTTCTTCCAACCCCTGACACGCGAATTTGGGATGTCAAACACGTTCCTTTTTGCTCGCGCCTTAACCACAATACATAAGATAGCACGATAACCGTTCTTAGCGCCTCCTTTATTTCAGAAACAGGTTTCAGTGCCTGAGTGACCGCACACCTTTCCTGTGTTTTAAATGTGTATTTTGTTAAGCATGGGAATATTTTTCTACCAGAAACAAAGTATCGAAAGTAATCAATGCACTTCAGCCCGTACACGACACCCTTGGGAATATGCGGGACTGCACATCTCTGAAATAAAATGAAAATTAATATCGTGAAAGCAAAACCGTCGTGTTCAGACTTGACAGACTAACCTTTAATCCATCGTACAAAGAATTGGTGTCAATGTTGTATTGCTGCATGAGATTCTGAAAAGGTGCGCAATCATGATAAGGGCCAGTGAATAAAAATATAAATACACGGTCCTCAGAACAATCTCCAGATTTAGTAAAAGAAAAAGATTTCGCCACAGAAAATCTTTAAATTTCGCGACGCCTCAGATTTCCTTCCAGCTGCTGTACCTTCTTACAAGAAGTTCTTGTTTTATTTGAGCGCTTTGACTTAGGCATTCGTCGATACTTTAACGCTATCTACAGATTTCATTTTTTACTTCAAATATTCGCACACGTGTATAATTTTGCTGGCTGTCGACAAGCCAGCATCCGAAGGTATCCAGGGTATTAGGGAGAAGTATATAGAGAAAAAGGTATTCTGCGATCACAAAGGCCGATGGCCTGAGACGCCAAATCTGCAGAGACGCGTACATCGCCTCGTCGGCCTCAGGCCTTGGTCACTTCAACGTCCTCTAAGGGTTTAGTACTCGTCCCAATGCAGACTACAATGGAAAGTGAGAGAGCGTATAATAAGGCTTGAGATGTTTGACATTGTCGATCTCGGTGCCTGGTACAGCGCACGGAGACTTCAGATGCAGTTGCGCGATATCGCAGGCTACGGCGGTCACTGGGAGCAAAATGTCGTGAGGGTTTATGTGGTGCGGTAGGATTATTCCTGACGAATGGGAAGAACCAGGTCGCGACAGTCATTCCGGGATTTCTGAGTGTAATGGGAAAGCGATACTCGTTAGGAAGTACAGAGCGGGTGGTGACAGCGTGGGTGATGGCATGATGGCCCAGGTACTTGTAGGGGCGGTGGCATGCAGTAAACTCCCCTAGGGCTCTAATAGTTTGCGGCTGAATACGAGATAAATGCTTACGGTCGATTACCCTATATAATCCAAATGGGAATTAGATGCGCTGGAATTTCACTTCGGTTTTCACTTCGGTTCCGGCGTTTGGATTCTTTCTTCACGTATGGAAGTTTTTCGGATAACAAAAATTTGTTTATGCCCATATATGCAGAATCATTGTTCACTGATTGAATTTATTCAGATAGCGATAGCTGGTTAATTCCCATATTTGCGGAATTAGACATTCTCTACTTCAAAATAACAGATCCCCGGGAGTCGATATACCCATCCTGGCACTGGTGTAAGCGATGTGCCTCTGCCCTGCGGTGGCAGGTGCTGCCATCGGTGGAGTTTATGAGACCCAGGTTGCTTATCCCAAGCAATCCCTCACGACAAATCATAAATTTGACTGCTCATTTGTTTCCATTTTCCCCACCTAAGGGTGGTAAAATTACCATTGCCCTCGGGCCTTTTCTATTATCTTCAAATTGGATTAAGCCTGTTATACTGCAGTGGTGCAGGCAGGGTCTTAATGTTCTCAACCTTTCAAGGTTGCCCCAACCTAGTATATATGCCACGGAGTCTACGCGCGCGCGCGC
>JARKHS020011524.1:0-30198 GCA_030143305.2 Amblyomma americanum | reverse complement strand
AAAAACTTTGAAAGATAAATTTTACTACGCCCAAGAAGAATGAACCATTACATTCAATATTTCTATACCAGTAGCTTATAAAATTCCAAAATTCAAAATTTCTGTCCAGGAATTCTAGGCATTTCTACCGGAAACATTAGTCCTTCTTTGGTATCAGAGGTGTACGAACGCACCATCCTTGAGCTTTTCTTTTTCCTCATCTTATTCTTGTTTGTAATGCGCTGCAATTTAGAACCAGCCTTTACATCACAGTCCTCAGCTTTAGTGCTTCATGGCTCAAATGTTCGCTTTGCACCATTTGTCAGCACTTAAGCCAAGCTTTACCTCCCTCTGGTTTAGTATCGCCGTTTGATTATTGAGTTTTCTACCAAGGCACCCAAATATTGCTTACAAAAAAAAATTACCCTCTTTGCTTTGTATTTGAGCTCAAGCGCCAAACGAGGAAATTTCAGCAGGAGAGATCATTTCTACATCCAGGCCGGTTCCTGCTCGAGAGCCCGGGATGCTGATCTAGTTGGTGTTGCATTTCTTTAGAAGACGAACGAGAGCATACACACATAAGAAGCGTTCACTTTCAACTGTTCCTTCATTGACATCCAGACATGTCTATATTATGCACCTTTCTTCATGCCGTCGTCTACTAAAATGTCGACGCTGAGTGGCTGCTCTCAGAAATGTGGTTTCTTTAAAAGTCAGTGCTTTTTTTATAATGCGTTTTAGGCTGCGTTTTTATGGAGGCAAAACGCTAAGGAGCCCGTGTGCTGTGCGATGTCAGTGCACGTAAAAGATCCCCAGGTGGTCGAAATTATTCCGGAACCCTCCACTACGGCACCTCTCTCTTCTTTTCTTCTTTCACTCCCTCCTTTATTCCTCCCCTTACGGCGCGGTTTAGGTGTCCAACGATATATGAGACAGATACTGCGCCATTTTCTTTCCCCAAAAAGCTATTATTATTATTATTATTATTATTATTATTATTATTATTATTATTATTATTATTATTATTATTATTATTATTATTATTATTATTATTATTATTATTATTATTATTATTATTATTATTATTAAAAGTCAGTGAAATGGAAGATGAGCGAACACAGGTGACAGGATGGGCCGGCTTTTCTAACCAGATCGGCTTTAATGATTTCCCTGACATTCTGGCTCTTATGCTTTGCTGCCACTTTGCACTTGGAACACAACTAAAAACCTGACAGGAAAACAAGAACTAGACAAAAAAAAAACTGGCCCGCTTCGCCACTGTTTACAGCAGCCATGGCGAGGCGGGGCAGGCGGCCGAGAGGTTTTTGAAAATATAAAAACGCAGAAATACGAACACGGACAGGTAGTTACACGCAGTGACCGAACGCTCCGCGAGTTCTACCTTGAACGATTAATAACTGGACGCCCCACTCCAGTTGTAGCCAACACAGTGCTGTGCGCGTTTTAATTCCTCCAACATGAACTAATCACGCGCGCAACCTCTACATATTTATTATTGTGTAAATTGTTTTGTGTAGCTTACATCTTCCCCTATCCTCTCCTCAGTGGTTAGGGCGCTCGACTACCGATCCGGAGTTCCCGGGTTCGAACCCGACCGCGGCGGCTGCGTTTTTATGGAGGAAAAACGCTATGGCGCCCGTGTGCTGTGCGATGTCAGTGCACGTTAAATATCCCCAGGTGGTCGAAATTATTCCGGAGCCCTCCACTACGGACCTATTTGTTCCTCTCTTCTTTCACTCCCTCCTTTATCCCTTCCCTTACGGCGCGGTTCAGGTGTCCAACGATATATGAGACAGATACTGCGCCATTTCCTTTCCACCAAAAACCAATTATTATTATTATTATTATTATTATTATTATTATTATTATTATTATTATTATTATTATTATTATTATTATTATTATTATTATTATTATTATTATTATCCTCTCCTCCTGTTCCCTCACTTCTTTCATTTCCTTTCTCCATTCTGCCTGCTATCCTTTATTTCCGCGGCCCCAGCTCAGGTGCTTCAGTATCGATGGCAGATGCCGAGACTAGCAAGAATCTTTTCCTTTTTTTGCTATTATTTTAATAAAAACCACTACCACCACCACGTAGTGAGGGAACGGGACAAGCGCTCGTCCCGCTCCCTCGCTATGTCCGTGTTCGTATTTTTTTCGTGCTCTTACATATTTCCAAAATCTACACCAACAAGCCCAGCCACAAGTACTTCCCACGTTAAAGAATCCCAGGTGGTCGAAATCATTCCGGAGCCCTCCACTACGGCACCCCTTTCTTTCATTCTTCTTTTTGTTCCATCATGTGCCCTTCCCTCACGGCACGGTTTCAGTGTGCACTGAGCAGTGAGACAGTTACGGCGCATTTTCCTTTCCTCAAAAAACCCTCTAATTTTTTTTACACAGTTTTAAAGCTAAAGTAGTCGGAGCCTCCCTATTTAGCGAGAAATTGTCAATAAAGAAACCATGAAAAACCCCAATTTTTCGTCGAAGAAGTCCAAGAAATTGACTGCGAAAAATAATATCGCCCCTTTCCCCAACGTCGCCTTCAAGAGAGAGAGAGAGAGAGAAAAGCTCTTAAAATTGAAAAGCAGAATTTAGCCAGCGTTAAAATCCGCTTACTTGACATCCTATGTAATCACTCACTCAAGTGCCTCTAACACTCGGCTGGTATTAGGACCCTTAGCCTGCCATAGTAGCAGAGACGCGCCATGAACTTTTTATTTGATTATTTAGGCGTCATTGGTCTTCTAGATAAACTCTACTCCCTTCGTTCAGCATTCTCACTGCGCAACCTCTATGCAGTGAACTTTGTCCTCCTATTTTCTACACCTCACTCATTCTACATTCTCTACACTGGTCCTTTTCAGCTTTTCGGCGATGACCCCATATCATCCGATTGATATAAAACTGAAGGGAATCGATTTGTGAGTTTTTTTTTTTTCTTTTCAGTGACATAACGGGTGTCAAGTACCTGCCATGTATATGAAGTCTAGGGTTCGACGGAATCCCGTCTGGCGGGGAAAATTCATACTGATGAAGAAAACATACACTCGCCAAGGTTCAAAGAAAATAAGAAGGAATTGACGTTTCGGCGCCCGTACGGGTGCCTTGATCACAAAGAAGCGAAGGACGGGCAGGTGAGCTATATATGGGCAGTTTTTTGAAGGGTGCGCAGGTATATCTCTGGGAGATTGCCACGGGTCCGGTTAATCGTGTTTGGCGTGGTTTGAATGCACAATGATTCTATGAGAAGGCGTTTTGGTAATGATTTTTTCTTTGCAATTACACGTGCTGCGTCCCAGTCGATGGTATGGCCAGTTTCTTGATGATGTTGCGCCAAAGCGTTTGAGATAGATTTTCCTTTGGCGACGTCATTTTGGTGCTGTTTGAGCCTTGTCTTGAATTTGCCTGTTTCTCCGATATAGGAAGCGTCGCAATCATGACAGGGGATCTTGTAGATCACGCCTGGAAAGCTATCGATGTCAAGAGGGTCCTTGACTGTAGTATGTGCTAACCTTGCCTTAGAATCAATAGAATCTGCAGCACTTGCCTCATTCGACCCCCCACCGCAGTTTTTTGTACGCTATGTCGACGACTGCTTCTCTGTCATCAACCGGCCAGACGTACACAGGTTTCTAGCGCACCTCAACACGTTCCAGCAAAGCATTCAGTTCACCCTAGAGGAGGAAGTGGATGGCCACATCGCTTTCCTCGACGTCCTCGTGGAACGCTCACCGCATTCTCTGCAAACCACCGTCTATCGTAAACCCACTCACACCGGAAGGTACCTAAACTTTCAGTTATCTCATCCCATCGGGCACAAGCGCTCAGTCGCGGCGTCTCTGTTCAACCGCGCATTTAGGATATGCTCAAGTCCTAAGCGCAGAGCAGCAGAAGTGAAACAGGTCAGGCATGACCTGATACGGAACGGTTACCCAGCCCAAATACTACGATCCCAAGAACGACGCGCCTCTGCTCCGACTATCCGAACTGACGCATGCGCAAAGAAGCGGGTGCCGATTCCGTATGCCCACGGTGTGAGTGAGAACCTTGCTCGCATCTTTTCAGATTATAACATTCATGTGGCCCACGTCCCGTCGTGCAAACTTCGGCAACGACTCTTGCGAGTCAAGGACCCTCTTGACATCGATAGCTTTCCAGGCGTGATCTACAAGATCCCCTGTCATGATTGCGACGCTTCCTATATCGGAGAAACAGGCAAATTCAAGACAAGGCTCAAACAGCACCAAAATGACGTCGCCAAAGGAAAATCTATCTCAAACGCTTTGGCGCAACATCATCAAGAAACTGGCCATACCATCGACTGGGACGCAGCACGTGTAATTGCAAAGGAAAAATCATTACCAAAACGCCTTCTCATAGAATCATTGTGCATTCAATACACGCCAAACACGATTAACCGGACCCGTGGCAATCTCCCAGAGATATACCTGCGCACCCTTCAAAAAACTGCCCATATATAGCTCACCTGCCCGTCCATCGCTTCTTTGTGATCAAGGCACCCGTACGGGCGCCGAAACGTCAATTCCTTCTTATTTTCTTTGAACCTTGGCGAGTGTATGTTTTCTTCATCACTGCCATGTATATGGGTTGCAAAACATGCGCTCAGATTCAGCGGCCAGATTTTGGGTGGTACGGAGAGAGAAATTGCAGATATATTCCCTGAGCCCCCGCACAGCGATGGCTGCAAACGTCATATTTCCTCTTTCTTCTCATGGGGAAAGGGGATAACGTATTGAAAGGTTTCCACGCTGAGCTTCGCGGTAACCGAAAGAAAACCCTGCGACCGATGCAATCGCTTGACGATTGCCTAGACCCCCCCCCCCCCCCCCCCATTGCAGACAAGCGGTGCTGCAAGCGAACTGAACAGCAATCTCCCCTCTCCACGATTTCCCTTCGCCTCGCGCAACACTGGATCCCGGTCGGGTGTGGCCATATTGTGCTGGCCGACTGAGCACTTCGTGGCGCGTTAACATCGGCTCATTTGGCACGGGCGGCGATTACTGCCCCATCGATCCATGGTCGCTGCGAACCCTGCGTGAGAACGCGATGATAACCGAGGATCGTAAGAAGAGTGCGAGAAGGGAAACTGTTTAAGGGGGACAGAGCTTTCACTGAACGCACCTTTCCACACCTGAACGCACGGCTGCTGTTCTTGGGAAACTGGCTTCCTCTAAATGCAAGCTGATGTCACGCACACAAATTTCAACTTTTGAGGTGTCCTAATTGGGGTGTTCATTTCGGGGACGGATAAAAAAATCAGAGGTCCATCTCTGAGGCGCACCAGGGCTTCAAACTGGGACTTGTAGGGCTTTCATAAACTTCTTTTCTCTCGATTCGTCCCAACTAGAGCTGAATTGAAAATTGGTTTTTTAACATTGGTTTTTGAGGAAAAGAAATGGTGCAGTCATTGTCTCGCACATCGCGGTGGACACCCGAACCCCGCCGTAAGGGAAGGGAGGAAGGTGGGAGTTAAAGAAGGAAGAAAGAGGTGCCGTAGTGGAGGACTCCGGAATAATTCCGACCACCTGGGAATCTTCACCGTCACTGACATCACACGGCACACGGGCGCCTATGCGTTTGAAAATTGAAAATTGGTTGTTGGGTACCCGCCGCGGTGGCGCAGTGGTTAGGGCACTCGGCTACTGATCCGGAGTTCCCGGGTTCGAACCCGACCGCGGCGGCTGCGTTCTTATGGAGGCAAAGCGCTAAGGCGCCCGTGTGCTGTGCGATGTCAGTGCACGTTGAAGATCCCCAGGTGGTCGAAATTATTCCGAAGCCCTCCATTATGGCACCTCTTTCTTCCTTTCTTTCACTTCCTCCTTTATTCCTTCAATTACGGCGCGGTTCAGGTGTCCGCCGATATGTGAGACATATACTACGCCATTTCCTTTGCTCAAAAACCAACTTTCATTTTCTTTGTTGGGGAAAGGAAATGGCGCAGTATCTGGCTCACATCTCGGCGGACACATGAACCGCGCCGTAAGGGAAGGGATAAAGGAGGGACTGAGAGAAGAAAGGAAGAAAGAGGTGCCGTAGTGGAGGGCTCCGGAATAATTTCGACCACCTGGGGATCTTTAACGTGCACTGCCATCGCACAGCACAGGAACGCCTTGGCGTTTCGCCTCCATCGAAACGCGGCCGCCGCGGTCGGTTCGAACCCGGGAACTTCGGATCAGTTGCCGAGCGCCCTACCACTGAGCCATCGCGCCGGGTACGTTTCGCCTCCATCGAAACGCGGCCGCCGCGGTCGGGATCGAACCGGGGTACTCCGGCTCAGTAGCCGAGCGCCCTACTACTGAGCCATCGCGGAGGGTAGACCTGAGCACACAAGCACCGATTTGTTGCGACACTGCCTGAACAAAAACAAACAAGCAAAAAGTCAGTGGTTTATACCTCGGCTATTCGAAGCTGGCTTAAAGTCTTATATACTTCCTCCGCAAGAAGTACAGAATGCCTACTCCGTTCATTCAGTGCAGGCGCGAGGGGCATTCCGTCTTGCATGCTGCACACACTCCACATCGCCACACGGCGGTGTGAAGCAGCTCAGATCGCCGTGCCGTACTTCTGAGCAACCGCAAACGCACGTCACCGTTCCGCTGCAAGCCAAGTGCCCTTTCCACGGAACTGTAGCTGTGCCACGGAACTGTGTCACTGACGCATGGATCATATTTGGAATTTTGCGCTCGAAAAGTGTCCGCAGGCAGCGCTTACTATAGTGTCGCCATGACAGCGCCTCTTATTGCCCGCAAGTAAAAGCCACAACAGAGCAGCCCCCATTCTTTCTCCAGTCGCATGATACCATTACCAAAAGCAGGGAAATCCCCGCTCGACCTGTCATCACACAGGTGAGCCTGTTATACGTAGTGGCACAGGCAGGGGCCTATTGGTTTACATTCTTTTTCTGGCTGCCCCACCATACTTTTTTGTCATCATACAGGCCAATAGCTTTGGCCACTTGTGCGGGAAAAGTCATGGAAAGAATGCTTCTGGCGCGTCTTGAGTGGTACCTTGAGCACAATAACGTGTATCCTAATGCCATGGCGGGTTTCCGACGGGGTCGCTCCTCTATAGACAACGTCATTGATCTCGTGTCCACAGTACACAACAGAAACGCCAGAAGCGCATGTGCGCGGCACTTTTTCTTGACATCAAAGGTGCATATGATAACGTGAGACACATGAGGCCATCCTTGATGCACTAGAGGCTGTTGGAATCGGTGGACGGATGTATAGGTGGATCCAAAGCTATCTGAACAAAAGGACATTTTTTATTATCTGTGAAGATGGCTCCACACCCGTGCATTACACCTACCGGGGCGTGCCCCAGGGCGGAGTGCTCAGTCCTACTTTGTTTAATCTAACACTTATAAGACTCCAGGAGTACCTACCTAATACCGTCCATATCTCTATGTATGCCGATGACATCTGCATCTGGGCCTCCTCTGTGACGCGTCTCCAGGTGCGAGCAAGACTTCAGAGGGCAGCAACCATAACTTCCTCCTATCTCCGAGAGCAAGGTCTGAGCGTGTCAGCCGAGAAGTGCACTATAGTGGCATTCACGCGCAAAAGTATGACTCGTTATCCGCTAACTATTGACGGCCATGTCATTGCCTATCGTGCATCTCATCGTTTTTTAGGAATTGTTATAGATCGGAATTTATCATGGAGCCCGCATTGCAGCATTGTAATGAAAAAACTAATCTCTATCACACACCTGCTCAGATTTCTTGGCGGAAAATCATGGGGATTGTCAATTCTATCAATGCTGCAACTCTACAGAGCACTCTTTTTGGGATTTTTGCGGTATAGTGCACCAGTGCTTTCAAGCACATGCAAGACAAATTTGCGTGCCCTGCAAGCTATACAAGGTCAGGCACTTCGCACATGCCTGGGTCTCCCTCGCAGCGCATCAACAGTTGCTACCATTGAAATCGCCCAGGACTACCCACTCTCGACGTATATAACCCTTGAAACCCTGCGGATCCACATACGGCATCTAAAAAGGATTCCACAGTACTACCTTGTGTCAGTGGCGAATCAAAGACCACACGCAGCGTTTTCAAAGGTTATAGCAGCCCACCAGTCGTCCATCCCATCGCAGTTCGCCCCGGCAGCACGGCTTTCCTCTGCGCTGTGGTGTCTGCGGGAGCTATGCGTGCGCCTTGCAATTCCGGGCATAACGAAAAAATCGAACTTATCGACACCGGCCATTAAACAGTTGACACTCTGCCTACTCCGCGCCGCATATAGTGACCGCACTCATGTGTATACAGATTTTTCGGTCTCAGATACAAGTTCAACCTACGTCGTGGTCATTCCTGCGAGACAGACCAGTATTATTCAGCAAACTTCGCATCGGTCAACCTCCACCGGGTCAGAATTGGCCGCTCTTCGTGCGGCTGTGCAGTACATCGGTGCGCAAACACCCCACAAATGGGCTGTTTTCTGTGACTCAAAAGCAGCCTTACAGTGTCTTAATTCTGCTTTACGCCATTGCGATCACGATGAACTCGTAGCTAAACTTAGACATCTCCAACACCAGGCGCAGGAAGAGGGCCATGACATCGTCTTCCAGTGGATACCGGGACACTCTGGCATTGTTGGAAACGACGCAGCTGACGCTGCAGCTCGAGCGGCTCACGGCAGTGCCAACATTGTCCAGATACCGTTGACAAGAGACGACACAGCAAGAAATCTGCAAATGCTTGGCCAAAGAGAGCTGTTAGCGTCATAGTCCTCTACTAGCAACTCCACATGCCGTCTGCACCGCCTAGACCCCTTACTCCGACTCAGTCCTCCGTCCGGCCTCTCCCGCTGCAATGCTACGCTGTTGTGTCGCCTGTGGCTGGGAGTGGCGTTCACAAATGCCTACTCCCACTTAATCGCAATGGCAGACTCTCCTGCGTGTGAGATGTGTAGGTGCGCCGAAACTATAGAACACCTTCTTTGTAACTGCCCTCGGTTTCAGCGTGAGCGTGCACTCCTGGCTGCAACACTCCGCCGTTTAGATCCTCGGCCCCTTACTGAAGCCAAGATTCTGGGTCCTTGGAGTAAGCCTTCATCACAGAGGACAGCTTTGAAGGCACTTTTAATGTTCTTGAAGGAGTCAGGACTGAGTGCAAGATTGTGAACAATCAGTGTGTGCCCTGAGTACCCTACAAGTAACGGCCAACGGACACGTGGAAAAGTGATCATATCTCTTTGTTCTGCCCCGCCACGGTGGCTCAGTGGTTAGGGCGCTCGACTACTGATCCGGAGTTCCCGGGTTCGAACCCGACCGCGGCGGCTGCGTTTTTATGGAGGAAAAACGCTAAGGCGCCCGTGTGCTGTGCGATGTCAGTGCACGTTAAAGATCCCCAGGTGGTCGAAATTATTCCGGAGCCCTCCACTACGGACCTATTTGTTCCTCTCTTCTTTCACTCCCTCCTTTATCCCTTCCCTTACGGCGCGGTTCAGGTGTCCAACGATATATGAGACAGATACTGCGCCATTTCCTTTCCACCAAAAACCAAAAACCAACCTCTTTGTTCTCTCCCTTTTCTATCTTTCCCTCTGTTCCCCTTTCCACGTGTAGGGTAGCATACCGGGCGCTGCCTAGTTAACCTCCCTGCCTTTCTGTCTTTCTCTCTGTGTCCACGAGATAACGCAGCAGAAGAGAACAAGAGCGCCATGTACTGCTTGCCAGACGCCCTGGAACGCCGACTGCGCTCGGAGCGAGCGGACGCATCTTATATGCGGTCTGCGATTTTCCGGCGATTTCACCAGTTTCCGGCTATTTACAGCCACCAATTTTTCACAGGACGGCCCGCCACCCATCCGGCGTCACCTGTGGGACTTTTAACTACTTTCAGGCGAGTGTCTTCAACTTTACGGCCGATTTGCGGCAACGCCCGACCGCGGGAGCTAGGCCTAACGGCTCAGCACGCCTAGTGCGTGCTCTGCTCCCACCTGCGGCGGCGACGCCCGCTTCGCCTCGACGGCGCTTCCCTGCATTTAAAGATGCAGTACACAGTCACCGGCACGGATGTTACCGCCGCGGAGCTGGCCGATTGCACTTGGACGGCGCTCGAAATGCAACGCCGCTACAGACGCCCGCCACCACCGGCAACGCCGCCGGCCAACACCCAAACGCCTGCAGCCACCACTGTCCTGTCAGACCAACGACCCCGCGGCCGTCCACCACCGCCGACTAAAAAACGACCACTTCCTCGCCTGCCTACAGAGGACTACAAAATCGTCTTCCGACAGCAAGGTACCGTCGACCTCAACGCAGTCGGCCCGGCCAAATTGGCGATGGCCATCTACAACGCCGCAAAGATCGACGGCCGCCTTGCAATCACCGCCGACCAAGTCCGCATCCACCCCACAAACAACACTGTTACCATCAGCACACCGGAAAAAGAACGGGCGTTCCTGTATGCTAAAATACAAACGTTAACCATTGACTCCAATGCCATCCGGGTAGCCACGTACGCCCCAACCCCCGATGACTCCGTTCGAGGAATCATATACAGAGCCTACAGTCACGAGACCGACTCTGAGATCCTCGCTGAGCTCCAAGCTCGAAACCCTGATCTCCCCGTAGTCGCCGCACGCCGCATGGGCCGCACACGACATTTCGTGGTGACTATCGCCAATGCCAAGCTACCCCGCTACGTGAGGTATCTCGGCTTCACTTTTGAGGTGTACCCCTACAAACGCCGTCCGGAGGCATGCTTCAACTGCCGGAAGCTAGGCCACAGGGCGGATGTGTGCCCCCACCCGCGACAACCGACCTGCCGACGCTGTGGCGCAGCCCATGACCCTCCTCCAGCTGGCCAACCGCCCACGTGCCAAGCCTCATGCATCGTCTGCAAAGGTGCCCACCCTACAGGCAGCAGAAGCTGCAAATACCGGTTCACGTCCTCCACTCGGCCCAAGTCTTCCCCGTCGGTCACTGACACCGATACCGGCTCCAACTTGGCAAACCCCGGACGCCAGTCCCGGTCCCGAGACCGCAAACGCGGCAACGACAACCTACTGCGGGACGGCTCCTTCCCCCCGCTTGGCAGCGACGGCAGCGACAGCCCTTCCAGCCGCACTCGCAGCCGTTCCACATCCGCCTCACCCAGCTCTCGGGCCAGCTCTCAAGCCCGGCCGGGGACCAAAGCAGCCAAACAAGTTGGATGGAAGACTCCTGCACAAGTCACCGCTTCTCCACCAGATTCACAGGTAAGGGAGCTGGCAGATATGGTCAAGGAACTACAGCTACAATTGGCCAAAGCAAACGCTAAAATTCATAGCCTAGAATCAGCACAGGCAAACCCCAAATTGCAACCACAGCAGGTGGCTCACGCTCCCACATCCGACCCTGTAGGTGGATCCACGCATGGACACTGAGCAGCCTAAGCGCACGAAGCGTAAAGCACCTCTGCCCTCCTCACAAGCAGACATAGATGCCAAATTCGAGGCAGCTGATGCGCGAATGGCCCAATTCGAGGGCGCCCTCCTTCGACTCGCCCCCACCATTGACCGTCTAGTAGAAAGCTGCGCCACAATGGCAGCCAACATCCAAACCCTTCATGCCAGGCTCGATACCCTCACGAATCCCCCGACATCAGCAACCCCCTTGCAGTCGCCAACCCCTCCTAACTACCCAGCACCCATTATTGTCGCCACATCGGAGAGTGCAACCGCGCGCTCACGTGCAGGCGGCATTCTTAAATCACCCGTCGCGCTATCACAGCGCCCCGAACCCTACGGGAAACGCGATGGCTAGCTCCCCCTTCACAGTTTGGCAATGGAACTGCAGGGGCTTCAAGGCGACGCGGCGAGCCTTGGAGCACACCCTGCAGGCCCAGCCGCACACCCCCCACATCATCGCACTTCAGGAAACATACATGGACACGAAACTTACCAGCTACGCCGCATATAACCAACAAACGACACCAGACCAACGGCCCAACACCGCCATCCTGGTCCACCGAAATTTAGCAGCTAATCATATAGACCTTAGTTACCCCGAGGTTCCGCACACTTTCGTACAGGTCCTACCGAACAGTCGCTCACAAGCCCCGCTCCACATCCTTAACGTCTACAGCCCCCCTAGCGACAAAAGCACACGAGTGGCAACCCTCGTTCGTAAGGCCTGCGCGACTGCACAAACAGGGATGCTACTCATCTTAGGTGACTTCAACGCGCCGCATACCGAGTGGGGCTACCCCCGCAAAGCATGCGGTCGTAAGGGAGCCAAAGTGTGGGAGACAGCCCAAACACTGGGCCTGACACTACTCCTAGACCCCGACAGGCCTACTCGCATTGGAAACAGTGTCACACAGGACAGCTGCCCCGATCTCACTTTCGCCCGCAACATCCCAGACGCACGCTGGGAAAACCTCGGCATGAACATAGGTAGCGACCATTATGTTCTCAGCACAACCTTCACGGCTACACACAGCAAAGCCCCCAACCGAACAATCAGGCACACTAACTGGGACGCCTTCCGATACGTGCGCGCCAAACGCACTTCGGCCCCCATAGACGACCTGGACGCATGGGCAAACGCACTTCTCGACGACACCGCCAATGCCACCTCCACGACTACCCAGAACGAGGATGGCCCCTCTCCCGACGCCAAACTAATACACATGTGGGAGGCCCAGCGCAGTCTTAGGGCTCGCTGGCTCCGCCAAAAGCACAATCGACCCCTCAAGCTCCGTCTCGTTCGCCTCGAGCGAGAGATCGAAGCTTACTCCGTCAAACTGAGTCAGGAGCAATGGCATCAAACCTGCGACCGTCTTAACGGCCAGTTAGGATGCAAAAACTCGTGGTTCTTGCTCAGACATTTACTGGACCCAACTCACACCAAATCCACGTCTCACAAGAACCTCACCCGTGTCATACACGCTTTTCAGGGAACAAATGAGGAACTCCTCGCTACCCTGAAAGACAAATACATCAATACTTCCACTGAAATTCCCATCCCTTCAGGATACACGGGTGCTCAGAACACCAACATGGACGCCGACATCACGGCAGGAGAAGTCCGCGCCGCCCTCAACCAGATTAAAACCACCGCGGCCGCTGGCGACGACCACATAACCAACAAGATGCTTCGTAACCTCGAAGATCAGTCCGTCGAAGCACTCACGGACCTCTTCAACCAACATTGGCATGAGGGTCGCCTTCCAGACACTTGGAAGCATGCCAAAGTGATTTTCATACCTAAGCCAGGCAAACGACTCGAGCTGGGCAACCTTCGGCCCATCTCGCTCACGTCCTGCCTGGGAAAGGTCATGGAACACGTCATACTCAATAGACTCCACACTCACGTAGACCAAGAGGACCTTTTCCCCCCCACTATGATCGGCTTCAGAACCGGCCTCTCCACTCAAGACATTATGTGGCAAATCCAACACGACATCCTCGATCCGAGACCCATCCGAGCTACACAAACCATCCTAAGCCTAGATGTCAGCAAGGCTTTCGACAACGTGTCACATGCTTCCATCCTGGCAAACCTCTCACAAATGAATGTAGGCACTCGCACTTACAACTACATCGCCGACTTTCTTCATAACCGTACAGCAGAACTTCATATTGCAGACCTCCACAGTGAGAAGATCACACTAGGCACCCGAGGAACACCACAAGGAGCAGTCCTATCTCCGTTCCTTTTCAACACTACAATGAGAGGCCTCCCTCTGCTCCTGGAAAAGATACCTCACATTAAACACTCAATATATGCCGACGACATTACCCTGTGGACCAACTCTGGCTCTGACGGGGAAATCCAAAACTCCCTCCAAACAGCAATCGATAAAGTACACTCCTTTGTACAGGCGAACGGGCTCACATGCTCCTCCACGAAGTCCGAATTACTAGTCATCAGGGACAGACGAGCTCGCCTGCCTGTCCCCGACCCGCAAGAACCTATTGTGCTTCAAGTCGACACACATCCCATACCTCCGGTCCGCACTATTCGCGTTCTGGGTATGTTAATACAGAACAACACGCAAAACTCGGAGGCCATTCAGCGCCTCCGCACCACAGCCAACCAGATCAACGGCCTTATCCGCCGCATCAGCACCCGCCGCAGAGGTATGAAGGAGGATGACCTCTGTCGGCTCACGCAAGCTTTCCTCATTAGCAGGATAGTCTACTCCTACCCCTACTATCACCTCCGCCGGAAGGACGAGGAAGCTGTGAACAGCATTATACGTTCAGCTTACAAAGCGGCACTGGGGCTACCTCAGTACGCCAGCACACAGCACCTCCTCCAACTCGGCATCTACAACACGCTCACAGAACTCATAGAGGCACACAAGACCGCCCAAATCCACCGCCTCTCCCGCACTAAACACGGGCGGCTCATACTTGACCGTCTCAACATCAACCCCATAGGCGACGTCCACCCCACGACGCCCATTCCGATAGGGGTCTATAGCCGCCTAGTTATAAAACCAATCTCCAAAAACATGCTACCTGGCCGCCATGATACGCGCCGTCAGCTGAAAGCCCAAGCACTAGATGCCACATACCTTGCCGACGAACACGCAATATACGTAGATGCTGCACGGCAAAGTGCAAACACATACGTGGCTTGTGCAGCCACGCCACAGTCTACTCTCGTCACCGCCGCCACAGTAGTAGCTCACTCTCCGACAGCGGCAGAAGAAACCGCCATCGCGCTGGCCATCGCTGACCCACGTACGCGCACAGTCCTCAGCGACTCCAAAAGAGCAATACAAAATTACTCGGCAGGTTTTATCTGCCACCCCGCTGCACGCATCCTTCGCGGCTGCACTCCCGACCATAAGATCAACCTGGTCTGGGTACCCGCCCACGCGGGAAACTCTGGAAACGAAGGGGTCGACCGACTAGCCCGAGGACTAACCAACCGGGCGGCCGGCCCCACGGACCCAGACGCTCTTGCCGAGGCTCCCCAGACCTTTGCCGAAATTACCAACCTCTACAGAGAGATGAGACGCCAGTTCCCGCCTCCACACCCCGACTTGAACCGAGCGCAAGCCACCTTGCTCCGCAGGTTGCAGACACACTCTATCCTTAGCCATTCTAGACTTTCACTCATCACAGACGGGGAATACGACCCCGTCTGCCAAAATTGTTACCAGGGAGAAATCGCCACCCAGGCTCACATCCTCTGGGGTTGCGCGGGAAATCCGCCCCCTCGAACCTTACTGCCAGCTCCCTCCGAAGATGGATGGAACGAACTCCTCAAAAGGCCAGACAAGAGCATCCAACTGGCACTCATTTCGTGGGCCCAGGAAGTCGCCCCCACCTGGGGGCCACACCAAGCCCACCTGCCCTAAATCCCGCCAATCTATGGCAATAAAGTTGTTTCTCTCTCTCTGCCAGACGCCCTAAACTCAAAGAACGCACAGCGTTTGCCACGATTCTTTAGCGGGCACAGCCCCTACCTCTGTGAAAATGAAAATAAAATTCATTCTGGAGGAAAGGAAAGCCGCAGTAACTGTCTCCCTTCCCGGTGGACACCTCAACCGCACGGTGATGAAGGGACGAGGAAGGGAGTGAAAGAAGGTAGAGAGAGAGAGGCGCCGTAGTGGAGGGCTCAGGATAAATATCGACCACCGGGGGATCTTTAACATACACTGATATTGCACAGTGCGCGAGCATGTAGAATTTTTTCGCCCCGCCGCGGTGGCTTAGTGGTTAGGGCACTCGACTACTGATCCGGAGTTCCCGGGTTCGAGCCCGACCGCAACGGCTGCGTTTTTATGGAGGAAAAACGCTAAGGCGCCCGTGTGCTGTGCGATGTCAGTGCACGTTAAATATCCCCAGGTAGTCTAAATTATTCCGGAGCCCTCCACTACGGTACCTCTCCCTTCCTTTCTTCTTTCACTCCCTCCTTTACTCTTCCCTTACGGCGCGGTTCAGGTGTCCAACGATATACGAGACAGATACTGCGCCATTTCCTTTCCCCCAAAACCAATTATTATTATTATTATCCGCCATCGAAATGCGCAAACCTTGTCGCGTCGATCTTTGGCATAGCGCGGGTGTTCGGCACACCATACTCGCGAGAACTTTCTGCGGGACTGCAGCAAAAGCTACAAGCGCGAGGCGACAGTTTCCGCCCTCAAGCAGCGGCCCCGCTTCGATGGAGGCGAAATGCAAAAGGCGCCCGTGTGCTGTGCGATGGCAGGGCACGTTAAAGATCCCCAGGTGGTCTAAATTATTCCGGAGCCCTCCACTACGGCACCCACCTCTTTCTTCTTTTCTTCTCTCAGTCCCTCCTTTTATCCCTTCCCTTACGGTGCGGTTCAGGTGTCCGCCGAGATGTGAGCCAGATACTGTGCCATTTCCTTTCCCCAGCAACCAATTTTCAATTTTCAAACTCAAAGGCGCCCGTGTACCGTGCGATGTGAGTGCACATTAAAGATCATGTCATTAAAGATCCCCAGGTGGCCGAAATTATTCCTGAGCCCTCCTGACTAATCGCAAGGCCTTTCTTCGGATTGAGGACGAGGAATATGGCCCTTACATGATGGGAACACAGGGTACCCCTCAGAGAGCGGTGTTTTCACCGCTCCTGTTCAACATAGCTATGATGCGCCTCCCAAGCGAACTGGACCGGGTGGAAGGCATTCAACATGGGTTATATGCAGATGACATAACAATCTGAACCACCGAGGGGAGCCTTGGGGACATGGAGGACCACCTTCAGCAGGCCGCTTCCATAGTCGATGAGTATGCTATTGACTGTGGGCTCCAATGTGCTCCAGCAAAATCAGAGCTTTGCATGTCAGAGCGAACCCAAAGGATAAGACAGCAATACACATCTATCTGTCAGGAGATCCCATTAAAGAGGTGGAGGAGCTCCGGATTCTGGGCCTGTTCATTCACCACAGACTCAGACCGGACTCCACTTTTTGCAAAACTCAGGAGAGTAGGCGAACAGGTAGGGCTCATGATCCACCGCGTTTCCAACGAGCGGGGTGGTCTGCGGGGCAGGGACGTGCTTCGGCTCGTTTATGTCTTCGGCAATAGCCGGATCCTCTACGCCGCTGTACACCTTCGCACTACTAAGCAAGACGACGCGCGAATATACGCCATCATCCGCAAGGCAACTACGCGAGCCCTGGATCTTCCTTAGGCTACCTGTGATGCCAAACTCAAGGCATTGGGGGTGCTAAACTCCTACCTGGAACTGCGGGAGGCCCACCTCGTGAACCAATACACGCGGCTCATGCAGACGGCCCCCAGGCGCGCCTACTAAACCGCTTACTCATCCAACACGATTGCACTCCAGAGTGCAACACGATTGCACTCCACATGTTCTGGGTCTCCCCGCTCCCCCGTAAAATGGACACCGACATACACAAATACAGACGACAAGCGCGGGCTCGGGCTCTTGAGAGGCAACATGGCTCCCGACATTCAGATCAAAGAAGTCCTAACGCAAGTCCCGTACAATGGCGAAAACGTTATCATGGCCCTAGACGTCAAAGGCGCTTTTGATAATGCAGGCCACGCCGCAATCATGGAGGGACTCAAGAACGCCAACTGCGGAAAGATCCAGGATTACACCAGGGCCTTTCTAAGCAACAGGACAGCTATGGTGGGAATAGGGGAGCTCAGAGGAGAAAAAAATCAACACGCCAAACAAGGGCACGCCGCAAGGCTCGGTCATATCACCGGTATTCTTCACCGTAGTGATGACAGAACTAGCAAGAAGGCTCGAAAAGATCGAGGACATCGGCTTCGCAATCTATGTGGACGACATCACGATATGGGCCAACCGGGGAACACTAGTACAAAAAGAGAGAATTTTACAAGAAGCGGTGCCGTGTGTGGAAGAGTATGTGAAAGAAAGAGGACTGGTGTGCTCTACTGAATAGTCGGAGATCCTCAGAATCTAGAGAGGGAAGAAAAACCCGGAGAAGGTAGAAACCCTTCTCGAAGGAAGCCATATTCCGCAGAGGGAACTGGTCAGAATCCTCGGAATGTGGATCCAAACAAACAGGAGTTGCGGATTCGCAAGCAACCGGCTTAAGTTGGCTGCGACGCAGGCAAGAATGATAACCAGAGTATCGCAGAGAAGACGTGGCATAAAAGAAAGCAACACTCTCAAACTCGTAAGAAGTTTGATCGTAAGTAGGGTGACCTACTCTCTCCCATACTTCCAAACAACCCAAGGGGAAAGGGACCAAATCAACGCAATCATTCGGAAGGCGTATAAAACGGCGCTTCATCTGCCGATGCATACAGCAAACGAGAAGTTACTAGCACTCGGCATTCACAATACATTCGAAGAGCTGGAAGAGGCACAGCTAAAAACTAAAAAGGAAAGGCTGGTGCAAACAAGAAGCGGCAGAATAATCTTAGAAAAGTTGGGGTACAACTTAGAAAAAATACTAGAAAAGGAAGCAGACATGCCCGACAACATCAGAGCCACTATTAAAGTCTGCTCGCTCCCCAAAAGCATGGACCCAAACCTACACCCGGCTAGGAGAAAGGCGAGAGCAAAATACATAGAAGAGAAACTGGCGGTCAAAGAAAATACAGTATATGTGGACACGTCCAAATATGGAGGAAGGGACGTGAGAATGGCAGCGGTAGCACTCAACTGGGAGGGCGCAGAATTTGCTAGCGCATTCATTAAAAACGGTACGGTTGATGATGGCGAGGAACTCGCAGTTGCTCTAGCGATCACCGAAGGCAACCGCATCGGAAAATCTTTAACCATCCTAACGGACTCGAAAGAGGCGTGCAGGAACTATATGTAAGGAAGGATAGGTAAATGTGCAAGACAGGACCTAGCACAAATGGCTCCAAAAAAGGACCAGGCGAGGCATGTTATTTTCTGGGTACCCAGACATGCGGAAGTATGGGGCAACCTCAGGGCCGATGAGACCGCTCGAGCTTACACGAACCGAGCCTCTCATCCACTCAGGCCGGAGGGGGCCTCAGAAAACGTAATTCCCACCTTCTCAGAAATTACCAATTACTACAGGGGGGCAAGGAAAAGTTAACCGGAACCGCACACTAGCCTGACTCAGGAAGAGGCGGTCATATGGAGGAGGCTCCAAACAGAAACCCTAGCTAATCTTTTCATATTAAATAAGATGTATCCAACGCAGTACAGGGACATGTGCTCCAAATGCGGAGGCACACCCATGGTGTATCACGCAACGTGGGAGTGCAAGGACAATTATAGTTTCCATAATCAGAAAGAACCGTGTCGGGAGCAGTGGGAGGAAGCGCTTTCCAGCCACAATCCAGCCTTCCAAAGAAGACTGGTACAACATGCTGTGAATAATAATAATAATAACTGGTTTTTGGGGAAAGGAAATGGCGCAGTATCTGTCTCATATATCGTTGGACACCTGAACCGCGCCGTAAGGGAAGGGATAAAGGAGGGATGAAAGAAGAAAGGAAGAAGAGGTGCCGTAGTGGAGGGCTCCGGAATAATTTCGACCACCTGGGGATCTTTAACGGGCACTGACATCGCACAGCACACGGGCGCCTTAGCGTTTTTCCTCCATAAAAACGCAGCCGCCGCGGTCGGGTTCGAACCCGGGAACTCCGGATCAGTAGTCGAGCGCCCTAACCACTGAGCCACCGCGGCGGGTGCTGTGAAAGCTGCCAGATCCAATGGGGCCCTGGAATAGGGGCTCCACTCGCTGAAGAGGGTGAAGACATCGCAAGATGAAGACGACCTCTGCACTCTGAAGTGTATAGAAACTAGAGCAATAAAGTTTATCCTATCCTATCCCGACCCGGTGTATACTATGTAGACGTAGCAGGGCCATCGCCCACGGGATTTTACACGGCCGCTGTCGTTCACCAGGAAATGCACGTTGATGGACTCTCCTTCCGAGCCCAGAATTCAATGCGAGCCGAGGAAGTAGCAAAGTGGCGATAGCGCTTGCTGCCGCCCACGCCAATACGAGAATCATCATCAAGGACACCCGAAAAGCATATGGTCACTACTTGGCAGGGGAGATGCACCGTCGCGGTCATACACGAGGGAAACCAGGTGGATGGACTCTCGGCGAAAACTAGTAAAGTTGCGTTAGCCGAGGAAGTGGTGATAGCGCTGGAAGCCACTCACTCCGACGCCACGCACATAATTTCTGATTCTCAACACGCCTGTCGAAATTTTATAAGAGGAAGAATAGCGCCGCTTGCCAGCAGAGTTTTAGCAATCGCGCAACATAGCTCAATGCAGGGAACAAAACAATTGGTATGGGTGCCCGGACATCAGGGAATAGAAGGGAACGAGGCTGCTCACACAGCCGCCCGAGCATCTCTCCCCCGGAGTTCCACTGAATTTTCAGACTCTGTCGGGACTCCTTTACTGAATCCGCTTACCACATGTGCGGACATCACAACATATCTGTGCCTCAGTAGGCAGACGTTCCCGGAGCCCTCCAAGGGCCTGGATAGAACTGAGAAACGACACCTCTGAAGGCTGCAAACGAGGTCGTTTCTATGCCCTGCGATTCTAAAACCCATAGACGCAACTTTTCTGGGGTACTCTATGTTTTGTTACATGTGGGCAGACGCATATCATATGGTATGGGCCTGCCAGAAAAATCCGCAAATAAAAAGAGTAATTCAGCCAACAAGAGAAGGCTGGGAGGCGACCTTGTCCGGCTGCTTCGACCTGGGTTCCCAGAGGGCTCTGGTTCAAAGAGCGCGGGCAGCGGCTGCCGCCAATGGTGTCCCAGAATGAGGACTACCACTCAGGCAAGGGAGCGGTGAAACCCTCCACTCTCCTCCAAAATCCGCCCCAGTGCATCCAATAAAGTTTTACCACCACCACCACCACCACCACCACCACCCCTTAGCCGCTTGCATTCTAAGACGGACTGCCACTGATCCAGCACCGAAAAGAATCATTTGGGCTCCTGGCCACCAGGGCTTACGAGGTAATGAGGCCGCTGACGCGGCTGCCCGAGCGCTCCCTCACCGGGCTCCTCATCCCAGCACTTCTGGCTCGGAGACAAACCAGCCGCTGCTGTGGTTCAGGGAAATCATAACGCATTATAACGACAACCACCGCCTTCTTCCCGGCCCTTGCAAAGGGGCTGAGTAAGACGGAGGAGCGAACTTTAAGGCGCCTGCAGTCAGGTACTCTACTCTGTCCTGCAATTATCAAACATTACGATCCTAACACGGATGTCGATGCCCGCACTGTGGGGACACCTGTGATATATTCCAGATGGTGTGGGCATGTACTCAAAATCCTCACCTCCCCCTTCCCCTTCCCCTATCCCTACGCTCGTAGCGTCTACATCAGTCGCACAGACAGCTGCCCACGAGCAAAGAGAGTTATTCAACAGGCTCTGTGCCTAGGGATCCCCGGCGCTCCCTCTTCATTACTACGATGTCTTGACTTAAAGCAGAGTGTCTTGTAAGCCGTTCAGTCATGCGCGGAAGTAGCTGAGAATTTTTGAAGAACAGATCCGGGTAAATATAACCAGTTATACACAGAACTGGCACCCGTCGTCCGTATTTTGTTCTAAGCTTGGGCAAGCAAAACCAACGTCGTGCTGTATCAGACTAGCCGTAGGCCCGAATACTGGCCAGAAAATTGCTTGATTTAGGCCAAACTGGGGCTAAGCTATTTCTTTTTTTCTGTGCCGAATCATTGCCTCTTCACTCTTCTGTCAATACTTATGCAATCCCGTATGTTTCACATCGCCCACGAGCGATTCCTGTTACTCGAAGGTCCTTACGGTACCTCTTTAATTGGCTCGCCTTACATGCTTAGCGTCATGTCTACTTGTGAATGTCAATGCTTCGGGTAGGCTTGGCATGTGTACATATGTAAATAAAATTTTTCCTAAACATCCGTAGGCGAGTATTGTTCAAATGTTAATTACCCGGCTTTCTATGAGTGACCTAGAGAGAGAACAGTACCTTGTGTTGCCGCGTTGCGGCCAGGCCAAGGTTCTCGAGCTTTCTTCTTTAGGTGTCCTTCGGCTGGCACACGCCTCGCCATGGTAAGCCAGCCTCCAACAAAGGTATTTGATGTCGCCGACCCTCAGGGGGCTCCCGCCGAATTCATCAACATGCCTCGATTCGAAATTCAACTCCGAGTATCCCTGTAGGCTTGTTTTGCGTTTCCGAAACCAATCTCCACTCGAACTGCCTCTCGAGTGAAGGAAAAAAATTAGCAGCGGTTTAACTACTGCTGAACCTGCATGGTTAGAGAGCGAAAGCTGTGGTGTATCAGGCAACTAGACGCGGCTTAGCGTCTGTAATGTTCAGTGCGTTCCCAACACTGGATGGGCAGCAAGTTCACCTTACCACCCTGGCAGTTAACTTAATGATTGATCGCGAGAGGTTGCTCACCCAATGAACGCTGCGGCCTACTGCTGCAGTGCCGCGTGTCTGCCGCAACGTTGTCAGCGCTAATGCATGCAGCCCACACCTCTTGGCCACGTACCTCAAAGCGCGATTGAGGAGTCCACTGAGCCAGGGAGCCAGTTACGCGCCCTTCCTTTCCCCAAAATCATCGTAGAACGTTGTAAACGCCAATGACCGCAATGAACGCCGACGGCCTGTAGCTTCAGTGGCGCGTTTCTGCCACAACGTTGTCAGGTGAACTAATTGAATGTCCGGACCCCGTAGAGAATGTTACGGGTCCAATTGGACTTATTTTTGGAAACGTGGCGGAGAGTTTGAAGGATGCTTCACTCCCGCCACCGGTTGGCCCGGTATTGCACTGCCTCCGGGATCGGCCTGGGTCTTTATACCGCGAGTCTTTACTATCATGTCCTTCTATGCCATCTTTCAACTCTCCTACTATCTGCACGTGGTAGCGATTGTGGCTCGGCTTGAGCCAGTGGGAAGGCCTGTGCACTTTTCTTTTCTTTCTTCCTGGCAACAACTTCTCACGTTGTCAATGCCAACGCACGTCGCGCACATCTGTCACTACCGCCACGTAGCTTAAAGCGCTCTGAGGTGTCCATTGCCTCAGGGGGCCAGTTTCAGCGCAGCTTCAAACACCACGCGCTGATGGTCGCTGAACGTCAAATGTAGCGGTCGGCGAGACTCGCGGAACATGCCGTAGTAAAGCTCGAGGTTTTCGTCGACAATCTCGAGGTAGCACCTACGGCATAAGCCCATTCGATCCAGAATTTCGGGCAAGTTATCGCTCTGCAAACATTACCGTGGCTAGCCTCCTGGCATGCGTGCTTACCGCTGACGCCGAGAACGGATAATCGTGGTTAGTCGCCGCCTCCGACGTTGAAGCTGTTCATCGCACCAAGCTTATACGGCGCGGGCAAATTTCCAGTCGTCACCGGCAACCTGAGCAACGTTTCACGCGGCCCACCGTGTGCCGAGTTGCAGAGCGTGACGCTCTTCACTCGCCTTCTGAGGTTTATGCAGACTGCGGTGCATTTGTAGGGAACGACGTATTGCATAGCGGAAGCTGCAGGATCCGGAGGCGCAGTTGTGAAGTGCAAATATCTACGCTCTACGCATCCGTGGCGTGCCCGGGTGCGTGCGCCTTCAGACGTTAACCCGGCGTTGCCGAGGAAGCGAATTATTTCGCTCGTACCTCCGAACGGATGGATATTCGCGATCGGCGGATGGGCACGGCTTTTCAAGCGCGTTTACAATTACGGCTCTCAGATAGCTTCCAACTGGCAAACGGTGTTCGCTACTGGGGAGTCCATGTCCCTACTTCGGGATAATGCGTTGCAAAACGCTGCCTCGAATCTGGCGACTTTTCACCGCTCTTCTATGCAGGATAAATTTGACACAAATCCCAAATGGCAGCGTTTTCGCAACATTCCCAAACGCCTACGCTAGGGTCACCTTACCTACGTAGACACTACGTAACCGGTGGCAAATGTTGCCAGACGCGCAAGCGTTTCAAGCCATTTTCAATTGCTAATTTGGCCATGCAGCTTGCAAAAGATGTTTTACTGGGCGGTATACGCCGAGGTTCTTTTTGAAGGTTCTTCAGACGGCACAACGGGACAAAATAAACGTGTAATAGACACTGACATGCCGTTTCATGGCCTACCTTTCATCTTAATGTCGTCCCCACGCCATTCCCACTTCCTCGAGTTTGCCCCGTCGCGGTGGCTCAGTGGTTAGGGCGCTCGGCTACTGATCCGGAGTTCCCGGGTTCGAACCAGACCGCGGCGGCTGCGTTTCGATGGAGCCGAAACGCTAAGGCGCCCGTGTACTGTGCGATGTCAGTTCACGTTAAAGATCCCTAGGTGGTCGAAATTATTCCGGAGCCCTCCACTACTGCACGTCTTTCTTCATTTCTTCTTTCACTCCCTCCTTTATCCCTTCCCTTATGGCGCGGTTCAGGTGTCCACCGATATGCGAGACAGATGCTGCGCCATTTCCTTTCCCGAAAAAAACCAATTATTATTATTAAATTTCACTTCCTCGAGGGTCGTGGGTTGTGGGAAGGTTTCTTGAGGAGCTCCTCGCTGTAGTCTAAGCGGATGGGTCATCCCATCCGTCGCTGTTGGACAACGAAGTTATTTCAGTCAATCAATCCTCGCCGGAGTAAATGCCGAGTGGCGTTCTTCAATCCCTACCGACCCTTGAGTGAAGGAGGGGTTGTTTCGTCCACTCCACGGGGCGGGAGAGGAGCCGCGGAGCGTCGCGTCGAGGCGCGTTTGTAAATTCGGCGGTTAGTCCGGAGGATGTCGCCAACGCGACAGCTTCCGGTGTTGTATAGGAGTACCCTTCACCGTCAGCAAGAAACAAGCCTGCATCGTTCCCGTCAGGCCACAAATGAGCAAGGTACTGTTTTGTTGTTGACCGCCCGTGTGCCGAGCGACGCCCTTGGCAAAGCTCTCTCCCCGCATGGCAAGTTCGCACATAAACCGCAGTCTCAAGGGGTCGCGCTCTGAACGCTCGAAGGGACTCTGTACGCGCGAACCGAAACGACGCCAGAGTCTTGCGTACCCAACTATCTGAAGGTTGCTGGCCACCGCGTCACATATGACTACAAATGCATAACGCATGTGCCGGCGCCGTGGGTCGACTCTGCACTTAAGAGGACTGTGTGTGACTCTGTTCTATACCCGGTGTGGTGTCTCCGGGCACCCGAGCCAAGGATGCGGGCGCCCGTGTCGCAGTTGTTGGGACCCATACGCTACCGTGGCACGTTCCATCAAGCCATCGTGTATGGAGGTAGCGAACAGGCTTGCACCCCTGCACGGCGGAGCGTCTGCTGTCGATATGACCAAGGAGCCCGGCTCTTCCGCCGTCGATGGTGACTGCGGAGCTACCCGTTGTCTGTTCCGGGCGGCCCTTGTGCTGCAGCAAAATGGAGAAACCGATGCCTGTTGCTGGTATGCAGCCTGCTGCGCCAAGCGTGATGACGGACGGGGTGCCCGCTAAAACGTTCATTGTCTTACCAAGCGTCCCTGCTCCTGAGCCTTCAGCGTCTCCGGCCAGCACTGTCACGTTGGGTGCTGTGGAGGCTGCGACGCCCACGGAGGCCAGCATCATGACTGCGGGACCCAGCGTTTCGCTCTTCATCGGCGACGCATGCGTTTCGGGGGAGTGTGGTGACTGACGACAGCTGGTCGTCTTCTGCTTCTTCGCACAGCCTCAAGATTGACGAGGCTGACATCCCGACTAAGCAGGTGGTGAAGTCGTCTCCAGGCATAGTGTCTCTGCCGTGACCGTCCTCTTAATCACCGAGGATTAGCGACAGCAATTACATCGCGGTGTACTCAGACATTCCTGATGCGGAGGTGGTCGCTTCGAGTTCGAGCTGAAAGTGGCTACATGCGTCGACTACGGGCTCGGATTCTTCTGCTGGTCGGCCCTGGAGGCACTGTGCGTCTTCAGCTCCGACCCTCCGCGAAAAGTGAGGCTGCTTTGCATCATTCGCTGCACGCTTTGTATACTGCCTAATCATCACGCCCCCCCCCCCCCCCTCTTTTTAAATCCAAAATTCATTGGCATTTTTACATTTGATGCTTATTATGGTTTCCGCAGAAGAAACCAATTTTCATCGTCTAAACGATATGTTGGAAGTTAGCGCCGGTTTAACATGGATGCGTTTTTTTTCGTGGAAAAAAAGATTGAAATTGGTTTTTGGGGAAAGGAAATTGCGCAGTATCTGTCGCACATCTCGGCGGACGCCTGAACCGCGCCGTAAGGGAAGCGATAAAGGAGGGACCGAGAGAAGAAAGGAAGAAACAGGTGCCGTATTGGAGGGCTCCGGAATAATGTCGACCACCTGGGGATCTTTAATGTGCACCGACATCGCACAGCACACGGGCGCCTTTGCGTTTCGCCAGCACGCATTCGAGCGGCAGTGAGGTTCTTGTTTTGAACCGTTTGCTCTTGTGTTACCACCATGTGCTGCACGACGCATTCGAATGTGTGCTGGCATTCCACTTCGGATCCTTCGTATCTATGCGCCTGCGAATTCGAATTTGGTCCATGCTTTCTTGAAATATCTGGATGTGTACCAATGGCGAACCGACGTTTCGAAGAACATGCCAGCCGAGTACACCGATACACCGCCGCCGACTACCTCCCGTGAATGAGGACTCGCCAGTCTGCGTTTATACAAGACGCGCCTGCTCACTTGCTGTACGAGTTTTCAGGTATACCAGAGTGTGTTCAGAGTGTGTTCAATGTGTGTTAGATTTCGCGAGGCTCCTTCGCGGCGGATTCGCTCGAAAGGAACCCCGCTCACGCGTTCACGAATTTACTTTCCATAGCAGTTTGGCGGTAGGGGCAGAGAACACGTTCGGCCCCTTAAAATTACTCCACATGTTTATCTTTTCGGATGTCGCATTATTACGAGAGAAGATTTCAACTGCGGTGCTCGATACGGTCGCTGCTGTGCAGGGTCCCGGCAGGGGCAAGCCAATCTGGAACGCGCGCGAGCTGTGCCGCCTTGTGCTCAGAGGCGCTTATAAGTTCCTGTATGTAGCAGTCTGTGCTTGAACGCCGATACGAGGGAAGAGCTTCGCAGGCCTTGCGAACTTCGATGGTTGGCGCCGTGCCCGGCGACTGGGATCCCACACACCTCTCTACGCACCTTCAATATATTATCCATACCCATTCCTCTAATAATAATAATAATAATAATAATAATAATAATAATAATAATAATAATAATAATAATAATAATAATAATAATAATAATTGGTTTTTGGTGGAAAGGAAATGGCGCAGTATCTGTCTCATATATCGTTGGACACCTGAACCGCGCCGTAAGGGAAGGGATAAAGGAGGGAGTGAAAGAGAGGAACAAATAGGTCCGTAGTGGAGGGCTCCGGAATAATTTCGACCACCTGGGGATCTTTAACGTGCACTGACATCGCACAGCACACGGGCGCCTTAGCGTTTTTCCTCCATAAAAACGCAGCCGCCGCGGCCCCCTTGAGTAGAAATTGAAAATTGGTTTTTGAGGAAAGGAAATGGCGCAGTAACTGTCTCACTTATCTTGATGGACGCCCGAACCACGCCGTGAGGGAAGGGATGAAGGAGAGAGTGAAAGAAGAAAGGAAGAAAGAGGTGCCGTAGTGGAGAGCTCCGGAATAATTTCGGGCACCTTTTGCGTTTCGCCTCCATCGAAATGCGGCCGCCGCGATCGGGTTCGAACCCGGGTACTCTGGATCAGTAGCCGAGCGCACTAACCACTGAGTCAACGCGGTGAGTTTGAAATTTTTTCAAATGCTTTGAGAATATAGGGAGCATTGACATTGCTCCATAATTTCCTAAACTATTACGATCTCCCTTCTTATAAGGGACTGTTGCTATAGCTGTTTAGATTTTTGTTTCAGGAAACATATCACTACATATTAACCTGCAGGAATAGGTGCAATAATTCCTGCATTATATTTCACAGGTCTTACATGAATGCCATCAAGGTCGCAGGTTTAGCTGCTATTAAGGTTGTGAATGACAGATACTATTCTGTTGGAACCGGTTTGAAAAATATTGTATTATCATTGAGGTTTTAATGCATTCACTAGGATCATTTTAGGGGTTTGTAGTGTTTAGGGTCGCAAAAAATTCTTAAAAACATCTTCCAGCTCTCTTCCTGATGTTACATTATGAGCGGGCTAAAGCTCTTGGAGCACCATGCGGTCTGTCCAACCTCATTATTTAATTGATTTTTGCCCACAACAAATCATACCTCCCATTTTTAACTTAAGTCAAGGCAGAGTAGTATACCTGGTAAGCGATTCGTAGCTTTCTTGTTAATATCGGTATTTTTAAACTTAAGTACTGAGATGATCTATTGAACGCGCGTTTAAAACTTTTGTACAGCTTGTCTTTCATTTTTATTTCTTGGCATGACTCGGGTGTTATCCAAGGTTTGCGTGTTCCACACTCCCATCCGCACACCGTTAAGAGAAAATAAGAATGGCATAGTTGTTGAACATTTTGAGAAATTCATTGTAAGTCTCATTAGTGTCATCTGTATTGCCAGTTTTATCTCACTTAGTTTGTGATATTGCGTCTCGAAAGGAATTAGGCGTTGAATCAGTTATACATCGTATCACGCAGACAACGCTTCACATGTTATTATTTTGTTTCCGGACTTTTATGGGGAAGGTTGTGGCATGCGTAATTGATAAGCTGGAGATAAAAACGCAGAGAGCATTATTTGATGTGAAAATGAACACAGCAGAAACTCCTAGCAAAAACCGCTGCTTTCGGCAAGTTCTAGAAAAACCCTTGTCTTTGTACGGATTCATGTCGAGCGGCCGAATGTAGTTTGGGTCTACTGTTTGCATTGAGCGAAGCCAGTGGTGGAGGGTGCATCGTCCACACCTACGGAGGCTTGCGTTTCTTATTTGTTTTCTAATTCTTACTTTATTCTTCCGGTTGATGTTTCATGTCCCCTGTTTCAGTTTATTTTTTTTTATGATTGCCCACTTTTGCGTGCACGCGTGTTAAAAGATTACTTAACCAAACGCCGTTCGCATTACGTCAAGTGTTATCCACCTCATTTCCGCTGCGGACCGAGCAATCTTCTTCTCCTCCTCCTCCTCCTCCTCCTCCTCCTTCTTCTTCTTCTGCTGCTTCTTCTTCTTTTTCTTCTTTTTCTTCTTTTTCTTCCTTTTCTTCTTCTTTTGCTTCTTCTTTTCCTCCTTCTCCTCCTTCTTCTTCTCCTTCTTCTTCTTCTTCTCCTTCTTCTCCTCCTCCTCCTTCTTGTTCTTCTTCTTTTTCTTCTCCTTCTTTTTCCTTCTTTTTCTTCTTCTTTTCTTCTTCTTTTGCTTCTTCTTCTCCTCCTTCTCCTCCTTCTTCTTCTCCTCCTCCTCCTCCTCCTACTTCTTCTTCTTCTCCTCCTTCTTCTTCTTCTTCTCCTCCTCCTCCTTCTTCTTCTTCTTCTTCTTCTTCAACGCCAATGCTTTCCGTTATTTTGTTTTCGTCTTCCTTGTGATTATTTTCTTCTTTCTTTCTTTAAACACAGCTTTTATTACTTCTTATTATATTATTTTTAAAAGGTATCATCCACTGTACATCCAACACGTCAGACCAAGTGGCGGAAATGTGTAAATGTTTGGGGTCTCGTCACCAGAGACGGCCTGTGTAATAGATTGAGACACTGGCCGTGCATGCCACCCTCATTACTGAAAGCAGGTTTTTTCTCTGTAGACCACGAGCTCCTGCCTCAGTTGTTACATTTACCGTTTCGGAATGCCAGTCTTTTGCTCCAAACTGACTTTGTGACAAGTGTGAACAAGAAGGTTCAGGACATCTGGCTGCACAAGCCAGGGAGCCTGAGTTCCCGAATCAGAAAAACACGCACGCGTTTTTACCGCTGCCGTACCAATAACAAGATGGCGGCCCGTGCTTTATTCAACGCAACACCTATATTGGCCTCTACTAAGGGGAGTAGCACTGTTGGGGTCTCACAGTAATCTTTCTTCGGTGCGATGGGGAACAGTTCACTAGAGGAGGGACCGGACTACCATTAGCCACTGTGTCACCCTCGGTCGACGTTTCTTCAATGTGCACAAATGCCAGTGGCGTGGTCGGGTCACTCGGCACGCACGACAATTCCTGCTGTCCATGTCACTCGTTGCACTAGTTGGCTGTGGTAGAGGCATACCTACCATCGTTGTGGCAGTGTTTTTCTTACTAGAATTGGTCATCGTGTCGGTGCCATACTGTGCCATCTTCAAGGCGAACTTATGCTGGCGAGTTACTAGTGGCGACAACAACAGAAGCATGAACC
>JARKHS020011523.1:0-35085 GCA_030143305.2 Amblyomma americanum | reverse complement strand
TTCGCAGCTGGCCTAGCGCGAGCGCTTCGCCCAGCAGCACTCCCCGCTCATCGTCGTCTTCTGCGTGGCACTAATCCGATGGGTAGGCCAATCCCGAGCAAAATCGTCCGTTGTCTGTTCCCTTGCTTTGTTGTTGGCCTCTGGTTGAATGGCACATACCCACAGTGGGAGATTGGCCAGGGTGTCTTGCACCTTCCCTTTTTGTTCGCAGCTTGCCTAGCGCGAGCGCTTCGTCCCGCGGCACTTCCCACTCATCGTCGTCTTCTGCGTGGCACTAATCCGATGGGTATGCCAACCCCGAGCAAAATCGTCCGTTGTCTGTTCCCTTGCTCTTGTTGTTGGCCCCTGGTTGAATGGCACATACCCACAGTGGGAGATTGGCCAGGGTGTCTTGCACCTTCTCTTGTTTGTTCGCAGCTCGCCTAGCGCGAGTGCTTCGTCCCTCGGCACTTCCCACTCATCGTCGTCTTCTGCGTGGCACTAATCCGATGGGTATGTGAACCCCGAGCAAAATCGTCCGTTCTCTGTTCCCTTGCTCTTGTTGTTGGCCTCTGGTTGAATGGCACATACCCACAGTGGGAGATTGGCCAGGGTGTCTTGCACCTTCTCTTGTTTGTTCGCAGCTCGCCTAGCGCGAGTGCTTCGTCCCTCGGCACTTCCCACTCATCGTCGTCTTCTGCGTGGCACTAATCCGATGGGTATGTGAACCCCGAGCAAAATCGTCCGTTCTCTGTTCCCTTGCTCTTGTTGTTGGCCTCTGGTTGAATGGCACATACCCACAGTGGGAGATTGGCCAGGGTGTCTTGCACCTTCTCTTGTTTGTTCGCAGCTCGCCTAGCGCGAGCGCTTCGTCCCGCGGCACTCCCCGCTCATCGTCGTCTTCTGCGTGGCACTAATCCGATGGGTATGCGAACCCCGAGCAAAATCGTCCGTTGTCTGTTCCCTTGCTCTTGTTGTTGGCCCCTGGCTGAATGGCACAAACCCACAGTGAGGAGATTGGCCAGGGTGACCTTGCACCTTCTCTCGTTTGTTCGCAGCTCGTCCTAGCGCGAGCGCTTCGTCCCGCGGCACTCCCCGCTCATCGTCGTCTTCTGCGTGGCACTAATCCGATGGGTATGAGAACCCCGAGCAAAATCGTCCGTTCTCTGTTCCCTTGCTCTTGTGTTGGCCCCTGGTTGAATGGCACATACCCACAGTGGGAGATTGGCCAGGGTGTCTTGCACCTTCTCTTGTTTGTTCGCAGCTCGCCTAGCGCGAGTGCTTCGTCCCTCGGCACTTCCCACTCATCGTCGTCTTCTGCGTGGCACTAATCCGATGGGTATGTGAACCCCGAGCAAAATCGTCCGTTCTCTGTTCCCTTGCTCTTGTTGTTGGCCTCTGGTTGAATGGCACATACCCACAGTGAGGGATTGGCTAGAGTACCTTGCACATTCCCTTGTCTGTTCGCAGCTTGCCTAGCGCGAGCGCTTCGTCCCACGGCACTCCCCGCTCATCATCGTCTTCTGCATGGCACTAATCTGATGGGTATACCAACCACGAGCAAAATCGTCCGTTGTCTGTTCGCTTGCTGTTGTTGTTGGCCTCTGGTTGAATGGCAGATAGCCATAGTTGGAGATTGGCCAGCGTGTCTTGCACTTTCCCTTGTTTGTTCGCAGCTGGCCTAGCGCGAGCGCTTCGCCCAGCAGCACTCCCCGCTCATCGTCGTCTTCTATGTGGCACTAATCCGATGGGTAGGCCAATCCCGAGCAAAATCGTCCGTTGTCTGTTCCCTTGCTGTTGTTCGCCTCTGGTTGAATGGCACATACCCACAGTGGGAAATTGGCAAGGGTGCTTTGCACCTTTCCTTGTTTATTCACAGCTGGCCTAGCGCGAGCGCTTCGTCCGCGCCACTCCCCGCTCATCATCGTCTTCTGCATGGCACTAATCCGATGGTTATGCCAACCCCGAGCAAAATCGTCGGTTGTCTGCTCCCTTGCTGTTGTTGTTCGCCTCTGGTTGAATGGCACATACCCACAGTGGGAAATTGGCAAGGGTGTCTTGCACCTTCCCTTTTTGTTCGCAGCTTGCCTAGCGCGAGCGCTTCGTCCCGCGGCACTTCCCACTCATAGTCGTCTATTGCGTGGCACTATTCCGATGGGTATGCCAACCCCGAGAAAAATCGTCTGTTGTCTGTTACCTTCTTATTGTTGGCCTCTGGTTGAATGGCACATACCCAAAGTGGGAGACTGGCCAGGGTGTCTTGCACCTTCCTTGATTGTTCGCAGGTGGCCTAGCGCGAGCGCTTCGTCCGCGCGCACTCCCCGCTCATCGCCGTCTTCTGCGTGGCACTAATCCGATGGGTATGCCAACCCCGAGAAAAATCGTCCGTTGTCTGTTCCCTTGCTCTTGTTGTTGGCCTCTGGTTGAATGGCACATACCCACAGTGGGAGATTGGCCAGGGTGTCTTGCACCTTCCCTTGATTGTTCGCAGCTTGCCTAGTGCGAGCGCTTCGTCCCGCGCACTCCCCGCTCATCGTCGTCTTCTGCGTGGCACTAATCCGATGGGTATGCCAACCCCGAGAAAAATCGTCCGTTGTCTGTTCCCTTGCTCTTGTTGTTGGCCTCTGGTTGAATGGCACATACCCACAGTGGGAGATTGGCCAGGGTGTCTTGCACCTTCCCTTGATTGTTCGCAGCTTGCCTAGTGCGAGCGCTTCGTCCCGCGCACTCCCCGCTCATCGTCGTCTTCTGCGTGGCACTAATCCGATGGGTATGCCAACCCCGAGAAAAATCGTCCGTTGTCTGTTCCCTTGCTCTTGTTGTTGGCCTCTGGTTGAATGGCACATACCCACAGTGGGAGATTGGCCAGGGTGTCTTGCACCTTCCCTTGATTGTTCGCAGCTTGCCTAGCGCGAGCGCTTCGTCCCGCGCACTCCCCGCTCATCGTCGTCTTCTGCGTGGCACTAATCCGATGGGTATGCCAACCCCGAGAAAAATCGTCCGTTGTCTGTTCCCTTGCTCTTGTTGTTGGCCTCTGGTTGAATGGCACATACCCACAGTGGGAGATTGGCCAGGGTGTCTTGCACCTTCCCTTGATTGTTCGCAGCTCGCCTAGCGCGAGCGCTTCGTCCCGCGCACTTCCCACTCATCGTCGTCTTCTGCGTGGCACTAATCCGATGGGTATGCGAACCCCGAGCAAAATCGTCCGTTGTCTGTTACCTTCTCTTTGTTGGCCTCTGGCTGAATGGCACAAACCCACAGTGAGGGATTGGCCAGGGTACCTTGCACCTTCCCTTGTTTGTTCGCAGCTGCCTAGCGCGAGCGCTTCGTCTCGCGGCACTCCCCGCTCATCGTCGTCTTCTGCGTGGCACTAATCCAATGGGTATGCCAACCCAGATCAAATTCGTCCGTTCTCTGTTCCCTTGCTGTTGTTGTTGGCCTCTGGTTGAATGACACATACCCACAGTGGGAGATTGGCCAGGGTGTCTTGCACCTTCTCTTGTTTGTTCGCAGCTCGCCTAGCGCGAGTGCTTCGTCCCTCGGCATTCCCACTCATTGTCGTCTTCTGCGTGGCACTAATCCGATGGGTATGTGAACCCCGAGCAAAATCGTCCGTTGTCTGTTCCCTTGCTCTTGTTGTTGGCCTCTGGTTGAATGGCACATACCCACAGTGGGAGATTGGCCAGGGTGTCTTGCACCTTCTCTTGTTTGTTCGCAGCTCGCCTAGCGCGAGTGGTTCGTCCCTCGGCACTTCCCACTCATCGTCGTCTTCTGCGTGGCACTAATCCGATGGGTATGTGAATCCCGAGCAAAATCGTCCGTTGCTCTGTTCCCTTGCTCTTGTTGTTGGCCTCTGGTTGAATGGCACATACCCACAGTGGGAGATTGGCCAGGGTGTCTTGCACCTTCCCTTGTTTGTTCGCAGCTCGCCTAGCGCGAGTGCTTCGTCCCTCGGCACTTCCCACTCATCGTCGTCTTCTGCGTGGCACTAATCCGATGGGTATGTGAACCCCGAGCAAAATCGTCCGTTGTCTGTTCCCTTGCTCTTGTGTGTTGGCCCCTGGTTGAATGGCACATACCCACAGTGGGAGATTGGCCAGGGTGTCTTGCACCTTCTCTTGTTTGTTCGCAGCTCGCCTAGCGCGAGTGCTTCGTCCCTCGGCACTTCCCACTCATCGTCGTCTTCTGCGTGGCACTAATCCGATGGGTATGTGAACGCCGAGGAAAATCGTCCGTTGTCTGTTCCTTTGCTCTTGTGTTTGGCCCCTGGTTGAATGGCACATACCCACAGTGGGAGATTGGCCAGGGTGTCTTGCACCTTCACTTGTTTGTTCGCAGCTCGCCTAGCGCGAGTGCTTCGTCCCTCGGCACTTCCCACTCATCGTGGTCTTCTGCGTGGCACTAATCCGATGGGTATGTGAACCCCGAGCAAAATCGTCCGTTCTCTGTTCCCTTGCTCTTGTTGTTGGCCTCTGGTTGAATGGCACATACCCACAGTGAGGGATTGGCTAGAGTACCTTGCACATTCCCTTGTCTGTTCGCAGCTTGCCTAGCGCGAGCGCTTCGTCCCACGGCACTCCCCGCTCATCGGCGTCTTCTACGTGGCACTAATCCGATTGGTAGGACAACCCCTAGCAAAATCGTTCGTTGTCTGTTCCCTTGTTGTTCGCCTCTGGTTGAATGGCACATACCCACAGTGGGAAATTGGCAAGGGTGCTTTGCACCTTTCCTTGTTTGTTCACAGCTGGCCTAACGCGAGCGCTTCGTCCGCGGCACTCCCCGCTCATCATCGTCTTCTGCATGGCACTAATCTGATGGGTATACCAACCACGAGCAAAATCGTCCGTTGTCTGTTCGCTTGCTGTTGTTGTTGGCCTCTGGTTGAATGGCAGATAGCCATAGTTGGAGATTGGCCAGCGTGTCTTGCACTTTCCCTTGTTTGTTCGCAGCTGGCCTAGCGCGAGCGCTTCGCCCAGCAGCACTCCCCGCTCATCGTCGTCTTCTATGTGGCACTAATCCGATGGGTAGGCCAATCCCGAGCAAAATCGTCCGTTGTGTGTTCCCTTGCTGTTGTTCGCCTCTGGTTGAATGGCACATACCCACAGTGGGAAATTGGCAAGGGTGTCTTGCACCTTCCCTTGTTTTTTCGCAGCTTGCCTAGCGCGAGCGCTTCGTCCCGCGGCACTTCCCACTCATCGTCGTCTATTGCGTGGCACTATTCCGATGGGTATGCCAACCCCGAGAAAAATCGTCCGTTGTCTGTTCCCTTGCTCTTGTTGTTGGCCTCTGGTTGAATGGCACATACCCACAGTGGGAGATTGGCCAGGGTGTCTTGCACCTTCCCTTGATTGTTCGCAGCTTGCCTAGTGCGAGCGCTTCGTCCCGCGCACTCCCCGCTCATCGTCGTCTTCTGCGTGGCACTAATCCGATGGGTATGCCAACCCCGAGAAAAATCGTCCGTTGTCTGTTCCCTTGCTCTTGTTGTTGGCCCCTGGTTGAATGGCACATACCCACATTGGGAGATTGGCCAGGGTGTCTTGCACCTTCTCTTGTTTGTTCGCAGCTCGCCTAGCGCGGGTGCTTCGTCCCTCGGCACTTCCCACTCATCGTCGTCTTCTGCGTGGCACTAATCCGATGGGTATGTGAACCCCGAGCAAAATCGTCCGTTCTCTGTTCCCTTGCAAAAAAGACGAACTGCGCAGGCGAAAAAGACGAAGACGAAGGCCCGACAAGTCCTGTTGAAACATCTGTTCCCTTGCTCTTGTTGTTGGCCTCTGGTTGAATGGCACATACCCACAGTGGCAGATTGGCCAGGGTGTCTTGCACCTTCTCTTGTTTGTTCGCAGCTCGCCTAGCGCGAGTGCTTCGTCCCTCGGCACTTCCCACTCATCGTCGTCTTCTGCGTGGCACTAATCCGATGGGTATGTGAACCCCGAGCAAAATCGTCCGTTCTCTGTTCCCTTGCTCTTGTTGTTGGCCTCTGGTTGAATGGCACATACCCACAGTGGGAGATTGGCCAGGGTGTCTTGCACCTTCTCTTGTTTGTTCGCAGCTCGCCTAGCGCGAGTGCTTCGTCCCTCGGCACTTCCCACTCATCGTCGTCTTCTGCGTGGCACTTATCCGATGGGTATGTGAACCCCGAGAAAAATCGTCCGTTCTCTGTTCCCTTGCTCTTGTTGTTGGCCCCTGATTGAATGGCACATACCCACAGTGGGAGATTGGCCAGGGTGTCTTGCACCTTCTCTTGTTTGTTCGCAGCTCGCCTAGCGCGAGTGCTTCGTCCCTCGGCACTTCCCACTCATCGTCGTCTTCTGCGTGGCACTAATCCGATGGGTATGTGAACCCCGAGCAAAATCGTCCGTTCTCTGTTCCCTTGCTCTTGTTGTTGGCCCCTGGTTGAATGGCACATAACCACAGTGAGGGATTGGCTAGAGTACCTTGCACATTCCCTTGTCTGTTCGCAGCTTGCCTAGCGCGAGCGCTTCGTCCCACGGCACTCCCCGCTCATCGGCGTCTTCTACGTGGCACTAATCCGATTGGTAGGACAACCCCTAGCAAAATCGTTCGTTGTCTGTTCCCTTGTTGTTCGCCTCTGGTTGAATGGCACATACCCACAGTGGAAAATTGGCAAGGGTGCTTTGCACCTTTCCTTGTTTGTTCACAGCTGGCCTAACGCGAGCGGTTCGTCCGCGGCACTCCCCGCTCATCATCGTCTTCTGCATGGCACTAATCTGATGGGTATACCAACCACGAGCAAAATCATCCGTTGTCTGTTCGCTTGCTGTTGTTGTTGGCCTCTGGTTGAATGGCAGATAGCCATAGTTGGAGATTGGCCAGCGTGTCTTGCACTTTCCCTTGTTTGTTCGCAGCTGGCCTAGCGCGAGCGCTTCGCCCAGCAGCACTCCCCGCTCATCGTCGTCTTCTATGTGGCACTAATCCGATGGGTAGGCCAATCCCGAGCAAAATCGTCCGTTGTCTGTTCCCTTGCTGTTGTTCGCCTCTGGTTGAATGGCACATACCCACAGTGGGAAATTGGCAAGGGTGCTTTGCACCTTTCCTTGTTTATTCCCAGCTGGCCTAGCGCGAGCGCTTCGTCCGCGCCACTCCCCGCTCATCATCGTCTTCTGCATGGCACTAATCCGATGGTTATGCCAACCCCGAGCAAAATCGTCGGTTGTCTGCTCCCTTGCTGTTGTTGTTCGCCTCTGGTTGAATGGCACATACCCACAGTGGGAAATTGGCAAGGGTGTCTTGCACCTTCCCTTTTTTTTCGCAGCTTGCTTAGCGCGAGCGCTTCGTCCCGCGGCACTTCCCACTCATAGTCGTCTATTGCGTGGCACTATTCCGATGGGTATGCCAACCCCGAGAAAAATCGTCTGTTGTCTGTTACCTTCTTATTGTTGGCCTCTGGTTGAATGGCACATACCCAAAGTGGGAGACTGGCCAGGGTGTCTTGCACCTTCCCTTGATTGTTCGCAGGTTGCCTAGCGCGAGCGCTTCGTCCCGCGCACTCCCCGCTCATCGTCGTCTTCTGCGTGGCACTAATCCGATGGGTATGCCAACCCCGAGAAAAATCGTCCGTTGTCTGTTCCCTTGCTCTTGTTGTTGGCCTCTGGTTGAATGGCACATACCCACAGTGGGAGATTGGCCAGGGTGTCTTGCACCTTCCCTTGATTGTTCGCAGCTTGCCTAGTGCGAGCGCTTCGTCCCGCGCACTCCCCGCTCATCGTCGTCTTCTGCGTGGCACTAATCCGATGGGTATGCCAACCCCGAGAAAAATCGTCCGTTGTCTGTTCCCTTGCTCTTGTTGTTGGCCTCTGGTTGAATGGCACATACCCACAGTGGGAGATTGGCCAGGGTGTCTTGCACCTTCCCTTGATTGTTCGCAGCTTGCCTAGTGCGAGCGCTTCGTCCCGCGCACTCCCCGCTCATCGTCGTCTTCTGCGTGGCACTAATCCGATGGGTATGCCAACCCCGAGAAAAATCGTCCGTTGTCTGTTCCCTTGCTCTTGTTGTTCGCCTCTGGTTGAATGGCACATACCCACAGTGGGAGATTGGCCAGGGTGTCTTGCACCTTCCCTTGATTGTTCGCAGCTTGCCTAGCGCGAGCGCTTCGTCCCGCGCACTCCCCGCTCATCGTCGTCTTCTACGTGGCACTAATCCGATCGGTATGCAAACCCCGAGAAAAATCGTCCGTTGTCTGTTCCCTTGCTCTTGTTGTTGACCTCTGGTTGAATGGCACATACCCACAGTGGGAGATTGGCCAGGGTGTCTTGCACCTTCCCTTGATTGTTCGCAGCTTGCCTAGCGCGAGCGCTTCGTCCCGCGCACTCCCCGCTCATCGTCGTCTTCTACGTGGCACTAATCCGATGGGTATGCCAACCCCGAGAAAAATCGTCCGTTGTCTGTTCCCTTGCTCTTGTTGTTGGCCCCTGGTTGAATGGCACATACCCACAGTGGGAGATTGGCCAGGGTGTCTTGTACCTTCTCTTGTTTGTTCGCAGCTCGCCTAGCGCGAGTGCTTCGTCCCTCGGCACTTCCCACTCATCGTCGTCTTCTGCGTGGCACTAATCCGATGGGTATGTGAACCCCGAGCAAAATCGTCCGTTCTCTGTTCCCTTGCTCTTGTTGTTGGCCTCTGGTTGAATGGCACATACCCACAGTGGGAGATTGGCCAGGGTGTCTTGCACCTTCTCTTGTTTGTTCGCAGCTCGCCTAGCGCGAGTGCTTCGTCCCTCGGCACTTCCCACTCATCGTCGTCTTCTGCGTGGCACTAATCCGATGGGTATGTGAACCCCGAGCAAAATCGTCCGTTCTCTGTTCCCTTGCTCTTGTTGTTGGCCCCTGGTTGAATGGCACATACCCACAGTGGGAGATTGGCCAGGGTGTCTTGCACCTTCTCTTGTTTGTTCGCAGCTCGCCTAGCGCGAGTGCTTCGTCCCTCGGCACTTCACACTCATCGTCGTCTTCTGCGTGGCACTAATCCGATGGGTATGTGAACCCCGAGCAAAATCGTCCGTTCTCTGTTCCCTTGCTCTTGTTGTTGGCCCCTGGTTGAATGGCACATACCCACAGTGGGAGATTGGCCAGGGTGTCTTGCACCTTCTCTTGTTTGTTCGCAGCTTGCCTAGCGCGAGCGCTTCGTCCCGCGGCACTCCCCGCTCATCGTCGTCTTCTGCGTGGCACTAATCCGATGGGTATGTGAACCCCGAGGAAAATCGTCCGTTGTCTGTTCCCTTGCTCTTGGGCTTGGCCCGTGGTTGAATGGCACATACCCACAGTGGGAGATTGGCCAGGGTGTCTTGCACCTTCTCTTGTTTGTTCGCAGCTCGCCTAGCGCGAGTGCTTCGTCCCTCGGCACTTCCCACTCATCGTCGTCTTCTGCGTGGCACTAATCCGATGGGTATGTGAACCCCGAGCAAAATCGTCCGTTCTCTGTTCCCTTGCTCTTGTTGTTGGCCTCTGGTTGAATGGCACATAACCACAGTGAGGGATTGGCTAGAGTACCTTGCACATTCCCTTGTCTGTTCGCAGCTTGCCTAGCGCGAGCGCTTCGTCCCACGGCACTCCCCGCTCATCGGCGTCTTCTACGTGGCACTAATCCGATTGGTAGGACAACCCCTAGCAAAATCGTTCGTTGTCTGTTCCCTTGTTGTTCGCCTCTGGTTGAATGGCACATACCCCCAGTGAGAAATTGGCAAGGGTGCTTTGCACCTTTCCTTGTTTGTTCACAGCTGGCCTAACGCGAGCGCTTCGTCCGCGGCACTCCCCGCTCATCATCGTCTTCTGCATGGCACTAATCTGATGGGTATACCAACAACGAGCAAAATCGTCCGTTGTCTGTTCGCTTGCTGTTGTTGTTGGCCTCTGGTTGAATGGCAGATAGCCATAGTCGGAGATTCGCCAGCGTGTCTTGCACTTTCCCTTGTTTGTTCGCAGCTGGCCTTGCGCGAGCGCTTCGTCCAGCGGCACTCCCCGCTCATCGTCGTCTTCTACGTGGCACTAATCCGATGGGTAGGCCAATCCCAAGCAAAATCGTCCGTTGTCTGTTTCCTTGCTGTTGTTGTTCGCCTCTGGTTGAATAGCACATGCCCAAAATGGGAAATTCGCAAGGGTGCTTTGCACCTTTCCTTGTTTGTTCACAGCTGGCCTAGCGCGAGCGCTTCGTCCGCGGCACTCCCCGCTCATCGTCGTCTTCTGCGTGCCACTAATCCGATGGGTATGCCAACCCCGGGCAAAATCATCCGTTGTCTGCTCCCTTGTTAATGTTTGCCTTTGGTTGAATGGCACATAAACACAGTGAGGGACTGGCCAGGGTACCTTCCAAATTCCCTTGTCTGTTCGCAGCTAGCCTAGCGCGAGTGCTTCTTCCCGCGGCACTCCCCACTCATCGTCGCCTTCTGCGTGGCACTAATCTGATGGGTATGCCAACCCTGGGCAAAATCAACCGTTGTCTGCTCCCTTGTTGTTTGCCTTTGGTTGAATGGCACATAAACACAGTGAGGGATTGGCTAGGGTACCTTGCACATTCCCTTGTCTGTTCGCAGCTTGCCTAGCGCGAGCGCTTCGTCCCACGGCACTCTCCGCTCATCGGCGTCTTCTACATGGCACTAATCCGATTGGTAGGACAACCCCTAGCAAAATCGTTCGTTGTCTGTTCCCTTGTTGTTCGCCTCTGGTTGAATGGCACATACCCCCAGTGAGAAATTGGCAAGGGTGCTTTGCACCTTTCCTTGTTTGTTCACAGCTGGCCTAACGCGAGCGCTTCGTCCGCGGCACTCCCCGCTCATCATCGTCTTCTGCATGGCACTAATCTGATGAGTATACCAACCACGAGCAAAATCGTCCGTTGTCTGTTCGCTTGCTGTTGTTGTTGGCCTCTGGTTGAATGGCAGATAGCCATAGTTGGAGATTGGCCAGAGTGTCTTGCACTTTCCCTTGTTTGTTCGCAGCTGGCCTAGCGCGAGCGCTTCGCCCAGCAGCACTCCCCGCTCATCGTCGTCTTCTACGTGGCACTAATCCGATGGGTAGGCCAATCCCGAGCAAAATCGTCCGTTGTCTGTTCCCTTGCTGTTGTTCGCCTCTGGTTGAATGGCACATACCCACAGTGGGAAATTGGCAAGGGTGTCTTGCACCTTCCCTTTTTTTTCGCAGCTTGCCTAGCGCGAGCGCTTCGTCCCGCGGCACTTCCCACTCATAGTCGTCTATTGCGTGGCACTATTCCGATGGGTATGCCAACCCCGAGAAAAATCGTCCGTTGTCTGTTCCCTTGCTCTCGTTGTTGGCCTCTTCTTGAATGGCACATACCCACAGTGGGAGATTGGCCAGGGTGTCTTGCACCTTCGATTGATTGTTCGCAGCTTGCCTAGCGCGAGCGCTTCGTCCCGCGCACTCCCCGCTCATCGTCGTCTTCTACGTGGCACTAATCCAATGGGTATGCCAACCCCGAGAAAAATCGTCCGTTGTCTGTTCCCTTGCTCTTGTTGTTGACCTCTGGTTGAATGGCACATACCCACAGTGGGAGATTGGCCAGGGTGTCTTGCACCTTCCCTTGATTGTTCGCAGCTTGCCTAGCGCGAGCGCTTCGTCCCGCGCACTCCCCGCTCATCGTCGTCTTCTACGTGGCACTAATCCGATGGGTATGCCAACCCCGAGAAAAATCGTCCGTTGTCTGCTCCCTTGCTCTTGTTGTTGACCTCTGGTTGAATGGCACATACCCACAGTGGGAGATTGGCCAGGGTGTCTTGCACCTTCCCTTGATTGTTCGCAGCTTGCCTAGCGCGAGCGCTTCGCCCGCGCACTCCCCGCTCATCGTCGTCTTCTGCGTGGCACTAATCCGATGGGTATGCCAACCCCGAGCAAAATCGTCCGTTGTCTGTTACCTTCTCTTTGTTGGCCTCTGGCTGAATGGCACAAACCCACAGTGAGGGATTGGCCAGGGTACCTTGCACCTTCCCTCGTTTGTTCGCAGCTGTCCTAGCGCGAGCGCTTCGTCTCGCGGCACTCCCCGCTCATCGTCGTCTTCTGCGTGGCACTAATCCGATGGGTATGAGAACCCCGAGCAAAATCGTCCGTTCTCTGTTCCCTTGCTCTTGTTGTTGGCCTCTGGTTGAATGGCACATACCCACAGTGGGAGATTGGCCAGGGTGTCTTGCACCTTCTCTTGTTTGTTCGCAGCTCGCCTAGCGCGAGTGCTTCGTCCCTCGGCACTTCCCACTCATCGTCGTCTTCTCCGTGGCACTAATCCGACGGGTATGTGAACCCCGAGCAAAATCGTCCGTTCTCTGTTCCCTTGCTCTTGTTGTTGGCCTCTGGTTGAATGGCACATAACCGCAGTGAGGGATTGGCTAGAGTACCTTGCACATTCCCTTGTCTGTTCGCAGCTTGCCTAGCGCGAGCCCTTCGTCCCACGGCACTCCCCGCTCATCATCGTCTTCTGCATGGCACTAATCTGATGGGTATACCAACCACGAGCAAAATCGTCCGTTGTCTGTTCGCTTGCTGTTGTTGTTGGCCTCTGGTTGAATGGCAGATAGCCATAGTTGGAGATTGGCCAGCGTGTCTTGCACTTTCCCTTGTTTGTTCGCAGCTGGCCTAGCGCGAGCGCTTCGCCCAGCAGCACTCCCCGCTCATCGTCGTCTTCTATGTGGCACTAATCAGATGGGTAGGCCAATCCCGAGCAAAATCGTCCGTTGTCTGTTCCCTTGCTGTTGTTCGCCTCTGGTTGAATGGCACATACCCACAGTGGGAAATTGGCAAGGGTGCTTTGCACCTTTCCTTGTTTATTCCCAGCTGGCCTAGCGCGAGCGCTTCGTCCGCGCCACTCCCCGCTCATCATCGTCTTCTGCATGGCACTAATCCGATGGTTATGCCAACCCCGAGCAAAATCGTCGGTTGTCTGCTCCCTTGCTGTTGTTGTTCGCCTCTGGTTGAATGGCACATACCCACAGTGGGAAATTGGCAAGGGTGTCTTGCACCTTCCCTTTTTTTTCGCAGCTTGCCTAGCGCGAGCGCTTCGTCCCGCGGCACTTCCCACTCATAGTCGTCTATTGCGTGGCACTATTCCGATGGGTATGCCAACCCCGAGAAAAATCGTCTGTTGTCTGTTACCTTCTTATTGTTGGCCTCTGGTTGAATGGCACATACCCAAAGTGGGAGACTGGCCAGGGTGTCTTGCACCTTCTCTTGATTGTTCGCAGGTTGCCTAGCGCGAGCGCTTCGTCCCGCGCACTCCCCGCTCATCGCCGTCTTCTGCGTGGCACTAATCAGATGGGTATGCCAACCCCGAGAAAAATCGTCCGTTGTCTGTTCCCTTGCTCTTGTTGTTGGCCTCTGGTTGAATGGCACATACCCACAGTGGGAGATTGGCCAGGGTGTCTTGCACCTTCCCTTGATTGTTCGCAGCTTCCCTAGTGCGGGCGCTTCGTCCCGCGCACTCCCCGCTCATCGTCGTCTTCTGCGTGGCACTAATCCGATGGGTATGCCAACCCCGAGAAAAATCGTCCGTTGTCTGTTCCCTTGCTCTTGTTGTTGGCCTCTGGTTGAATGGCACATACCCACAGTGGGAGATTGGCCAGGGTGTCTTGCACCTTCCCTTGATTGTTCGCAGCTTGCCTAGTGCGAGCGCTTCGTCCCGCGCACTCCCCGCTCATCGTCGTCTTCTGCGTGGCACTAATCCGATGGGTATGCCAACCCCGAGAAAAATCGTCCGTTGTCTGTTCCCTTGCTCTTGTTGTTGGCCTCTGGTTGAATGGCACATACCCACAGTGGGAGATTGGCCAGGGTGTCTTGCACCTTCCCTTGATTGTTCGCAGCTTGCCTAGCGCGAGCGCTTCGTCCCGCGCACTCCCCGCTCATCGTCGTCTTCTACGTGGCACTAATCCGATGGGTATGCCAACCCCGAGAAAAATCGTCCGTTGTCTGCTCCCTTGCTCTTGTTGTTGACCTCTGGTTGAATGGCACATACCCACAGTGGGAGATTGGCCAGGGTGTCTTGCACCTTCCCTTGATTGTTCGCAGCTTGCCTAGCGCGAGCGCTTCGCCCGCGCACTCCCCGCTCATCGTCGTCTTCTGCGTGGCACTAATCCGATGGGTATGCCAACCCCGAGCAAAATCGTCCGTTGTCTGTTACCTTCTCTTTGTTGGCCTCTGGCTGAATGGCACAAACCCACAGTGAGGGATTGGCCAGGGTACCTTGCACCTTCCCTCGTTTGTTCGCAGCTGTCCTAGCGCGAGCGCTTCGTCTCGCGGCACTCCCCGCTCATCGTCGTCTTCTGCGTGGCACTAATCCAATGGGTATGCCAACCCAGATCAAATTCGTCCGTTCTCTGTTCCCTTGCTGTTGTTGTTGGCCTCTGGTTGAATGACACATACCCACAGTGGGAGATTGGCCAGGGTGTCTTGCACATTCTCTTGTTTGTTCGCAGCTCGCCTAGCGCGAGTGCTTCGTCCCTCGGCATTCCCACTCATTGTCGTCTTCTGCGTGGCACTAATCCGATGGGTATGTGAACCCCGAGCAAAATCGTCCGTTGTCTGTTCCCTTGCTCTTGTTGGCCCCTGGTTGAATGGCACATACCCACAGTGGGAGATTGGCCATGGTGTCTTGCACCTTCTCTTCTTTGTTCGCAGCTCGCCTAGCGCGAGTGGTTCGTCCCTCGGCACTTCCCACTCATCGTCATCTTCTGCGTGGCACTAATCCGATGGGTATGTGAATCCCGAGCAAAATCGTCCGTTGCCTGCTCCCTTGCTCTTGTTGTTGGCCTCTGGTTGAATGGCACATACCCACAGTGGGAGATCGGCCAGGGTGCCTTGCACCTTCCCTTGTTTGTTCGCAGCTCGCCTAGCGCGAGTGCCTCGTCCCTCGGCACCTCCCACTCATCGTCGTCTTCTGCGTGGCACTAATCCGATGGGTATGTGAACCCCGAGGAAAATCGTCCGTTGTCTGTTCCCTTGCTCTTGTGTTTGGCCCCTGGTTGAATGGCACATACCCACAGTGGGAGATTGGCCAGGGTGTCTTGCACCTTCTCTTGTTTGTTCGCAGCTCGCCTAGCGCGAGTGCTTCGTCCCTCGGCACTTCCCACTCATCGTGGTCTTCTGCGTGGCACTAATCCGATGGGTATGAGAACCCCGAGCAAAATCGTCCGTTCTCTGTTCCCTTGCTCTTGTTGTTGGCCTCTGGTTGAATGGCACATACCCACAGTGGGAGATTGGCCAGGGTGTCTTGCACCTTCTCTTGTTTGTTCGCAGCTCGCCTAGCGCGAGTGCTTCGTCCCTCGGCACTTCCCACTCATCGTCGTCTTCTCCGTGGCACTAATCCGATGGGTATGTGAACCCCGAGCAAAATCGTCCGTTCTCTGTTCCCTTGCTCTTGTTGTTGGCCTCTGGTTGAATGGCACATAACCACAGTGAGGGATTGGCTAGAGTACCTTGCACATTCCCTTGTCTGTTCGCAGCTTGCCTAGCGCGAGCCCTTCGTCCCACGGCACTCCCCGCTCATCGGCGTCTTCTACGTGGCACTAATCCGATTGGTAGGACAACCCCTAGCAAAATCGTTCGTTGTCTGTTCCCTTGTTGTTCGCCTCTGGTTGAATGGCACATACCCACAGTGGGAAATTGGCAAGGGTGCTTTGCACCTTTCCTTGTTTGTTCACAGCTGGCCTAACGCGAGCGCTTCGTCCGCGGCACTCCCCGCTCATCATCGTCTTCTGCATGGCACTAATCTGATGGGTATACCAACCACGAGCAAAATCGTCCGTTGTCTGTTCGCTTGCTGTTGTTGTTGGCCTCTGGTTGAATGGCAGATAGCCATAGTTGGAGATTAGCCAGCGTGTCTTGCACTTTCCCTTGTTTGTTCGCAGCTGGCCTAGCGCGAGCGCTTCGCCCAGCAGCACTCCCCGCTCATCGTCGTCTTCTATGTGGCACTAATCCGATGGGTAGGCCAATCCCGAGCAAAATCGTCCGTTGTCTGTTCCCTTGCTGTTGTTCGCCTCTGGTTGAATGGCACATACCCACAGTGGGAAATTGGCAAGGGTGCTTTGCACCTTTCCTTGTTTATTCCCAGCTGGCCTAGCGCGAGCGCTTTGTCCGCGCCACTCCCCGCTCATCATCGTCTTCTGCATGGCACTAATCCGATGGTTATGCCAACCCCGAGCAAAATCGTCGGTTGTCTGCTCCCTTGCTGTTGTTGTTCGCCTCTGGTTGAATGGCACATACCCACAGTGGGAAATTGGCAAGGGTGTCTTGCACCTTCCCTTTTTTTTCGCAGCTTGCCTAGCGCGAGCGCTTCGTCCCGCGGCACTTCCCACTCATAGTCGTCTATTGCGTGGCACTATTCCGATGGGTATGCCAACCCCGAGAAAAATCGTCTGTTGTCTGTTACCTTCTTATTGTTGGCCTCTGGTTGAATGACACATACCCAAAGTGGGAGACTGGCCAGGGTGTCTTGCACCTTCTCTTGATTGTTCGCAGGTTGCCTAGCGCGAGCGCTTCGTCCCGCGCACTCCCCGCTCATCGTCGTCTTCTGCGTGGCACTAATCCGATGGGTATGCCAACCCCGAGAAAAATCGTCCGTTGTCTGTTCCCTTGCTCTTGTTGTTGGCCTCTGGTTGAATGGCACATACCCACAGTGGGAGATTGGCCAGGGTGTCTTGCACCTTCCCTTGATTGTTCGCAGCTTCCCTAGTGCGGGCGCTTCGTCCCGCGCACTCCCCGCTCATCGTCGTCTTCTGCGTGGCACTAATCCGATGGGTATGCCAACCCCGAGAAAAATCGTCCGTTGTCTGTTCCCTTGCTCTTGTTGTTGGCCTCTGGTTGAATGGCACATACCCACAGTGGGAGATTGGCCAGGGTGTCTTGCACCTTCCCTTGATTGTTCGCAGCTTGCCTAGTGCGAGCGCTTCGTCCCGCGCACTCCCCGCTCATCGTCGTCTTCTGCGTGGCACTAATCCGATTGGTAGGACAACCCCTAGCAAAATCGTTCGTTGTCTGTTCCCTTGTTGTTCGCCTCTGGTTGAATGGCACATACCCACAGTGGGAAATTGGCAAGGGTGCTTTGCACCTTTCCTTGTTTGTTCACAGCTGGCCTAACGCGAGCGCTTCGTCCGCGGCACTCCCCGCTCATCATCGTCTTCTGCATGGCACTAATCTGATGGGTATACCAACCACGAGCAAAATCATCCGTTGTCTGTTCGCTTGCTGTTGTTGTTGGCCTCTGGTTGAATGGCAGATAGCCATAGTTGGAGATTGGCCAGCGTGTCTTGCACTTTCCCTTGTTTGTTCGCAGCTGGCCTAGCGCGAGCGCTTCGCCCAGCAGCACTCCCCGCTCATCGTCGTCTTCTATGTGGCACTAATCCGATGGGTAGGCCAATCCCGAGCAAAATCGTCCGTTGTCTGTTCCCTTGCTGTTGTTCGCCTCTGGTTGAATGGCACATACCCACAGTGGGAAATTGGCAAGGGTGCTTTCCACCTTTCCTTGTTTATTCCCAGCTGGCCTAGCGCGAGCGCTTCGTCCGCGCCACTCCCCGCTCATCATCGTCTTCTGCATGGCACTAATCCGATGGTTATGCCAACCCCGAGCAAAATCGTCGGTTGTCTGCTCCCTTGCTGTTGTTGTTCGCCTCTGGTTGAATGGCACATACCCACAGTGGGAAATTGGCAAGGGTGTCTTGCACCTTCCCTTTTTTTTCGCAGCTTGCTTAGCGCGAGCGCTTCGTCCCGCGGCACTTCCCACTCATAGTCGTCTATTGCGTGGCACTATTCCGATGGGTATGCCAACCCCGAGAAAAATCGTCTGTTGTCTGTTACCTTCTTATTGTTGGCCTCTGGTTGAATGGCACATACCCAAAGTGGGAGACTGGCCAGGATGTCTTGCACCTTCCCTTGATTGTTCGCAGGTTGCCTAGCGCGAGCGCTTCGTCCCGCGCACTCCCCGCTCATCGTCGTCTTCTGCGTGGCACTAATCCGATGGGTATGCCAACCCCGAGAAAAATCGTCCGTTGTCTGTTCCTTTGCTCTTGTTGTTGGCCTCTGGTTGAATGGCACATACCCACAGTGGGAGATTGGCCAGGGTGTCTTGCACCTTCCCTTGATTGTTCGCAGCTTGCCTAGTGCGAGCGCTTCGTCCCGCGCACTCCCCGCTCATCGTCGTCTTCTGCGTGGCACTAATCCGATGGGCATGCCAACACCGAGAAAAATCGTCCGTTGTCTGTTCCCTTGCTCTTGTTGTTGGCCTCTGGTTGAATGGCACATACCCACAGTGGGAGATTGGCCAGGGTGTCTTGCACCTTCTCTTGTTTGTTCGCAGCTCGCCTAGCGCGAGTGCTTCGTCCCTCGGCACTTCCCACTCATCGTCGTCTTCTGCGTGGCACTAATCCGATGGGTATGTGAACCCCGAGCAAAATCGTCCGTTCTCTGTTCCCTTGCTCTTGTTGTTGGCCCCTGGTTGAATGGCACATAACCACAGTGAGGGATTGGCTAGAGTACCTTGCACATTCCCTTGTCTGTTCGCAGCTTGCCTAGCGCGAGCGCTTCGTCCCACGGCACTCCCCGCTCATCGGCGTCTTCTACGTGGCACTAATCCGATTGGTAGGACAACCCCTAGCAAAATCGTTCGTTGTCTGTTCCCTTGTTGTTCGCCTCTGGTTGAATGGCACATACCCACAGTGGGAAATTGGCAAGGGTGCTTTGCACCTTTCCTTGTTTGTTCACAGCTGGCCTAACGCGAGCGGTTCGTCCGCGGCACTCCCCGCTCATCATCGTCTTCTGCATGGCACTAATCTGATGGGTATACCAACCACGAGCAAAATCATCCGTTGTCTGTTCGCTTGCTGTTGTTGTTGGCCTCTGGTTGAATGGCAGATAGCCATAGTTGGAGATTGGCCAGCGTGTCTTGCACTTTCCCTTGTTTGTTCGCAGCTGGCCTAGCGCGAGCGCTTCGCCCAGCAGCACTCCCCGCTCATCGTCGTCTTCTATGTGGCACTAATCCGATGGGTAGGCCAATCCCGAGCAAAATCGTCCGTTGTCTGTTCCCTTGCTGTTGTTCGCCTCTGGTTGAATGGCACATACCCACAGTGGGAAATTGGCAAGGGTGCTTTCCACCTTTCCTTGTTTATTCCCAGCTGGCCTAGCGCGAGCGCTTCGTCCGCGCCACTCCCCGCTCATCATCGTCTTCTGCATGGCACTAATCCGATGGTTATGCCAACCCCGAGCAAAATCGTCGGTTGTCTGCTCCCTTGCTGTTGTTGTTCGCCTCTGGTTGAATGGCACATACCCACAGTGGGAAATTGGCAAGGGTGTCTTGCACCTTCCCTTTTTTTTCGCAGCTTGCTTAGCGCGAGCGCTTCGTCCCGCGGCACTTCCCACTCATAGTCGTCTATTGCGTGGCACTAATCCGATGGGTATGCCAACCCCGAGAAAAATCGTCCGTTGTCTGTTCCCTTGCTCTTGTTGTTGGCCTCTGGTTGAATGGCACATACCCACAGTGGGAGATTGGCCAGGGTGTCTTGCACCTTCCCTTGATTGTTCGCAGCTTGCCTAGTGCGAGCGCTTCGTCCCGCGCACTCCCCGCTCATCGTCGTCTTCTGCGTGGCACTAATCCGATGGGTATGCCAACCCCGAGAAAAATCGTCCGTTGTCTGTTCCCTTGCTCTTGTTGTTCGCCTCTGGTTGAATGGCACATACCCACAGTGGGAGATTGGCCAGGGTGTCTTGCACCTTCCCTTGATTGTTCGCAGCTTGCCTAGCGCGAGCGCTTCGTCCCGCGCACTCCCCGCTCATCGTCGTCTTCTGCGTGGCACTAATCCGATGGGTATGCCAACCCCGAGAAAAATCGTCCGTTGTCTGTTCCCTTGCTCTTGTTGTTGACCTCTGGTTGAATGGCACATACCCACAGTGGGAGATTGGCCAGGGTGTCTTGCACCTTCCCTTGATTGTTCGCAGCTTGCCTAGCGCGAGCGCTTCGTCCCGCGCACTCCCCGCTCATCGTCGTCTTCTACGTGGCACTAATCCGATGGGTATGCCAACCCCGAGAAAAATCGTCCGTTGTCTGTTCCCTTGCTCTTGTTGTTGGCCTCTGGTTGAATGGCACATACCCACAGTGGGAGATTGGCCAGGGTGTCTTGCAACTTCTCTTGTTTGTTCGCAGCTCGCCTAGCGCGAGCGCTTCGTCCCACGGCACTCCCCGCTCATCGGCGTCTTCTACGTGGCACTAATCCGATTGGTAGGACAACCCCGAGCAAAATCGTCCGTTCTCTGTTCCCTTGCTCTTGTTGTTGGCCTCTGGTTGAATGGCACATAACCACAGTGAGGGATTGGCTAGAGTACCTTGCACATTCCCTTGTCTGTTCGCAGCTTGCCTAGCGCGAGCGCTTCGTCCCACGGCACTCCCCGCTCATCGGCGTCTTCTACGTGGCACTAATCCGATTGGTAGGACAACCCCTAGCAAAATCGTTCGTTGTCTGTTCCCTTGTTGTTCGCCTCTGGTTGAATGGCACATACCCACAGTGGGAAATTGGCAAGGGTGCTTTGCACCTTTCCTTGTTTGTTCACAGCTGGCCTAACGCGAGCGCTTCGTCCGCGGCACTCCCCGCTCATCATCGTCTTCTGCATGGCACTAATCTGATGGGTATACCAACCACGAGCAAAATCGTCCGTTGTCTGTTCGCTTGCTGTTGTTGTTGGCCTCTGGTTGAATGGCAGATAGCCATAGTTGGAGATTGGCCAGCGTGTCTTGCACTTTCCCTTGTTTGTTCGCAGCTGGCCTAGCGCGAGCGCTTCGCCCAGCAGCACTCCCCGCTCATCGTCGTCTTCTATGTGGCACTAATCCGATGGGTAGGCCAATCCCGAGCAAAATCGTCCGTTGTCTGTTCCCTTGCTGTTGTTGTTGGCCTCTGGTTGAATGGCACATACCCACATTGGGAGATTGGCCAGGGTGTCTTGCACCTTCTCTTGTTTGTTCGCAGCTCGCCTAGCGCGAGTGCTTCGTCCCTCGGCGCTTCCCACTCATTGTCGTCTTCTGCGTGGCACTAATCCGATGGGTATGTGAACCCCGAGCAAAATCGTCCGTTGTCTGTTCCCTTGCTCTTGTTGGCCCCTGGTTGAATTGCACATACCCACAGTGGGAGATTGGCCATGGTGTCTTGCACCTTCTCTTCTTTGTTCGCAGCTCGCCTAGCGCTAGTGGTTCGTCCCTCGGCACTTCCCACTCATCGTCGTCTTCTGCGTGGCGCTAATCCGATGGGTATGTGAACCCCGAGCAAAATCGTCCGTTATCTGTTCCCTTGCTCTTGTTGGCCACTGGTTGAATGGCACATACCCACAGTGGGAGATTGGCCATGGTGTCTTGCACGTTCTCTTCTTTGTTCGCAGCTCGCCTAGCGCGAGTGGTTTGTCCCTCAGCACTTCCCACTCATCGTCGTCTTCTGCGTGGCACTTATCCGATGGGTATGTGAACCCCGAGCAAAATCGTCCGTTGTCTGTTCCCTTGCTCTTGTTGTTGGCCCCTGGTTGAATGGCACATACCCACATTGGGAGATTGGCCAGGGTGTCTTGCACCTTCTCTTGTTTGTTCGCAGCTCGCCTAGCGCGGGTGCTTCGTCCCTCGGCACTTCCCACTCATCGTCGTCTTCTGCGTGGCACTAACCCGATGGGTATGTGAACCCCGAGCAAAATCGTCCATTGTCTGTTCCCTTGCTCTTGTTGGCCCCTGGTTTAATGGCACATACCCACAGTGGGAGATTGGCCAGGGTGCCTTGCACTTTCCCTTATATGTTCGCAGCCGGCCTAGAGCGAGCGCTCCATCCCGCGTCAGGTGGTGGTGGTTACATCTTTACTGCCACAAAATGAAAGTGATTAGTTGGGGCTGGGGCGAGTCCAGGGTGGCCTCCAGTCGGGAGCAACCTCTTGAGCTCGCGTGATGAGGGTCAGTTGCGTTGTTTTTCTTGAACTGACCAAAAGCTTATCCCATTCCTCCACCGAGGGAGCTGGCAAGATTGTCGTCGGACGGGGTTTGCTAGCGCATTCCCATAAAACATGGTCTTGGGTGGCGTGCGTCCCATAACCGCAGTGCGGGCATGCAGTGTCATATTCACCGTTTGTGATTAAACATTGTCGGTAGGGGCTAAGAATTGCCTTTGTTTGTAAGCGTCTGAATGGCGTGGCTTGAGCCCTGTCCAGGCCACGATGAGGGGCGGGATAAGTGCGCCTTATCTCGCGATAAAAGTTTGTAATCTCCGCGTACGAGGGAGGTGCCTAGGGGGGGGGAGGCGTCCTGTTCCCGAGAGGTCTGCCGTCCTCCGCGTTTTGTTAAACCTCGGGCTAAACGGTTGACCCGCTCGTTTCCGGAGTTACCCGCGTGAGCCGGAACCGATACGAGATTGATGTTGTATCTAGAGTTCAGTTGCGCAGAATTCGCATTGCGAGCGCGCTTAACGGGTTTTTGGCGAAATTTTTAATGGCCGTCTTAGAGTCGCTTAGAATAGTTTTGGCGCGGGGATCGGCGATGGCCAGTGCGATAGCTACTTCCTCGGCCTCGTGCATAGAGCTAGAGTGAAAGGTTGTGGCGTTAACGAGGGCTGACTTTTGAGAGGCCATACATGCCACGTATGGTCCACATTGGATGTGCTGAGCTGCATCCACGTGCACTGCTCGTGGTTCGTTCTCGTAGTGTTTTTCAAAGGCCTGCATTCTTGCTTTTCTGCAGGCGTCGTGTCTGCCTGCCAGCATGTTTTTGGCTACTGATTTTACAACTAGTCTACTAGTAATGTCGACTGATAAATGTGATGTTGCAAATACCTCCTCAGCGGGCTGGATGTGGAGTTTGTCGAGAATTACGCGTCCCGAAACAGTGCGCGACAAACGGGTCACTTCTGTAGTCTTATGTGCTTCTATTAGCTCAGCGCGCGTGTTAAAGATTCCCAACTGCAGCAGTCGACCTGAGTTGACATATGCAGCCAGGCCAAGGGCCGAATGGTATGCTGTTCTAATGATGATTAAGTGCCTCTTCCTCCCTGCGACGCAGATAATAGTAGAGGCAGGCGTACGTGATTCGACTTATCATGAATGAATGCATGATCCTGCTTAGGTCCGCTTGTCTCATGCCCCTGCGACGGGAGGCGATGCGCATCACCAGTCCGCCTATCTGGTGCGCCGTGACGCGTAGACGGCGGATCGCTTCCGTGTTGTATTATTATGAATAAACAAGCCAAGTATCCTGGTCGTGGCTACCGGGGTATTGGATGGTTGTTAATGTGCAAATGGGAGGGTTCCCGAGGGTCAGGTGTTTCGCGTGAGGTTCGTTTGTTCCTGATGTCTAAGAGTTCCGATTTAGCCGGTGAACACGCAGGGCCGCTCTCCTGCGCGAGAGTGTACCTTGTCGATAGTTCGATGTAATTACTCGGCAATCTCTACATCGGATCCGGAGTTGGTCCAGATGGTGATGTCGGCGCATATAGAATGATGTATATGTGGGATGGCAAATAACAGACGTGGGAGGCCCCTCATAGTATGGTTGAAGAGAAAAGGTGAAAGTACACCGCCTTGCGGGTTTCCTCTGTTGCTGTGTGTAATTTTGTCTCTACTTTTGTCCCCCAAAATGTAGCCTAGACGTGCGCTGGTTCAGAAAGGTGGCGATGTAGTCGTATATCCGTTTGCCTACGTTCATCAGGGGCAGGTGAGAGAGGATGGAAGCGTGTGACACATTGCCAAAGGCCTTAACTCACACCGAGTCCCGGGATGGTACGCTTGGCTCTTACGCGATGTGGGCCTAGAATCTCTTGCTGTATCTGCCATATGATGGCCTGAGTCGAAAGACTTTCTCGAAAACTAATCATGGACGGGGAAACGTGCCTTCCGCGTCAGCGTGCATCTGGAGCCTGTTTAAGACAACGTGCTCCATTACCTTTCCTAGCCATGACGTTAGCGAAATTGGGTGGAGGTTCCCAATCTCCAGTCTTTTTCCCGGTTTTGGAAGGGAAATGATTTCAGCGCGCTTCCATTCGTCGGGGATACTGCCTCCTGTTAAGTATCTGTTGAAGTGGTCCGTAAGTGCCTCTACTAAGTTGTTCTCTAAGTTATGCAACATCTTCTTGGTTATGCGATCATTTCCGGCTTCCGAGGTGTTGTTTGACTAAGAACAACTCTGACCTCCGCTATGGTAAAGACCCTATCCATGTGAGCATTATCCGACCATCAATGCTCATCTGGCGTGGGTATATCCTGGGAGGTGTTTACGTACTGATTTTGTGATCATGAGCTCTTCGTCGCTGCCCTGGAAAGCTTTTCGCGATCCTCTTTCGGGTGTAATGAAATTCGGCCTTAGTTTTCGTAGGATCGAGTAAATGCTTGAGTAGAAACCATGTGTTCTTATTGCCTAGCTGCCCATTAACGCGGTCGCAAGTCTGATGCCACCGTTCTCGGATAAACTCCCACGTGTATGCCTCGATAGCATTTTCAAGGGAGGTATCGAATTTTTAAGCGCCGGTTATGCGTATTTTAACGCCATCGAACGTGTATACTTAGTCGCGCATCTATAATGTGTACTAGCTTAGCGTCCGGACTGGGACCGCTTTCCTCCTGCGTCACAGTTTTCGAGGTGTTGGCGGCGTCTTGAAGCAGACGATCCGTCCACTGTCGTAAGTCTACCATGCCCTCCACCGGTCATTGTGAGCGGACATATCTGAAGGCGTCCCAATTCGTGCTCTTCATTTTCTGGCGATGCATTCTGTAATGCGTGGCTCGGAAAGTGGTACATAGCACATAGTGATCGCTTCCTATGTTGATTTTGAGATTCTTCCATCCCAGATCAGGGATATTTCTTGCAAAGGTAAGGTCTGGGAACGTATCCTTGGTTGCACTGTTACCAATGCGCGTAGGTTTGTCTGGGTCGATAAGTAATGTGCGCCCTTGGGCCCGAGCAGTCTCCCAGAGTTTAGTTCCCTTTCTACTGTTAGTTGAGTAGCCCCATTCTGCATGGGGCGCGTTACAGTCTCCGACAGTCAGCAACATTCCATCTCGCGCGGCTGCATGTGCCTTGCAGACGAGGGTAGGTATTTTCGTGCTGTTGTCTTTAGGTGGACTGTACACATTGAGAAAGTAGAGGGCAGATTGTGCGCGCGTGTTGTGTAAGATTTGTACAAAGGAATGAGAAACTTCCGACATTTCCAGATGTAGCTGCTTTGCTGCGAGATTGCGGTGTACAAGTGTAGCTGTTATCGGGCGGAGCTCAGCCGTCACTGTTTCATTGTATGCTGCGTATTCCGCGAGTTTTACTTCAGATTTTTTCTCTTCAAGGGCCATGATTACCGGTCTGTTTGTTTGGGCCAAAACTGCATATTCAAGAGGCGTACGCATGGCTTCGAATCCCTTGAAGCTCCATTGCAATACTATAACAGGGGTACTAGCAATCGCGTTTCTCGCAGGGTTCCGCTCGCGTGGGTGACACTACGCTGGGTTTGAGAGTACTGCTGGCGGATGCACGTGCCGACGCGCCATCGGGTGGGTGGAGGAGTACAGTGTAGGTGCGAGGAAAATAGTCTGCATTTAGCGTTGCAGATGTCATGGTCAGGTTGCTAGCCACGAGTGCGTCAACTCTACTTGTTAGCGTGTCGAGCTTAGATAGCACCGTTTCGAAAGCACTTGCGACATTGGACACCGCCTCGGTTGCTTTGTTAAGCAGTGGTATTAGTTTGTGGATAGTCTCCGCCACCTTGGCTAGTCGTTCGTCTAATTTTGCAGGCCTCTGTTCGTAATTATTCTATAGCTCATCTAGATCTCGCCGAGGTACAAGAGATGCCTTTCGTTGGTTACGGCGGGTTTGATCCACTTCCATGTATTCATTGCGGGTGACCTCGTCGCAAGCTCAAGCCTCAGTCTACTCGGTATTATTTTTGCACCGCGCAACCGCAGTTTCTGAGTTTAGCGTTGGACTGCGCTCACTGTTAAAAAATCAGTACTTAAACACCTCCCTGGATATACCCACGCCAGATGTGTATTCAGGGTGGGATAATACTCACATGTATAGGGCTTTTAGCGTAGCGGAGGTCAGAGCTGCTCGTAACCAAAATAACACCATCTAGGAGCGGGCAGCGTCCCGTGGCACTGCCCGCTCATCGTCGTCTTCCACGTAGCACAAAGGCGTGCTTTCGCGCTGGTTCGAATGTAGTGAGCATTCTCTGTAGTCTTTAGCTTCATAGTAGCATTAATGGATGAAGAAAACGATGTGCAATGCACAGCGCGAGAGTGTGTTGCAGTTTAACCCGATGCGTGTTCAGCTGCGGCGATATGTGCCCTTGGGGAAATACTTATAGTGACACCACCGGAATTCTTGCGGCTTTTTATGACTATTACGGGCGTCACTTTGGAGGTATATGGAGCCAGACTTGTGGGTATACTTCAGTCGCTTCTATGATGTGTTTCCTCAACTTGACGGAGAACAGCGAGATATAATCAAGGGCCCTCTCTGCTTGGACGAAGTCAAATTGGCTATTTCCGCACTGCAGGGGCAGAATATCCTGTCCCGGATGGCTTCAGTAGTGAATACAAAACGTTTCCGTCTTGCTTGGCGCCCGTCTTTTTTTAAAAGACAGGAATGCACTTAACGGATGGATGGATGGATGGATGGATGGATGGATGGATGGATGGATGGATGGATGGATGGATGGATGGATGGATGGATGGATGGATGGATGGATGGATGGATGGATGGATGGATGGATGGATGGATGGATGGATGGATGGATGGATGGATGGATGGATGGATGGATGGATGGATAATTGGATGGATGGATGGATGGATGGATGGATGGATGGATGGATGGATGGATGGATGGATGGATGGATGGATGGATGGATGGATGGATGGATGGATGGATAGATAATTGGATGGATGGATGGATGGATGGATGGATGGATGGATGGATGGATGGATGGATGGATGGATGGATGGATGGATGGATGGATGGATGGATGGATGGATGGATGGATGGATGGATGGATGGATGGATGGATGGATGGATGGATGGGTGGATGGATGGATGGATGGATGGATGAATGGATGTAAAACTTTATTAAGCAAGCGAGTTTGGACCTTTTAAGGTCGCAGCACCCCACCCCCAGCCCTCACATTACGCGCGTATGTCCAGGCCACGTAGGGCCATGGCACTTGCTCCCCGGTTCCCACAGCGAAGTTGGGTGTCCGGGTCCTGTGACGCCAGGAGTCTCCCATGTTTCGATGGCGGACTGTCTCTGCGGAGGATGTGGTCCAAGGTGAAAGGATGTGGTCCAGGGTGTCGTGCGATTCTCCGCAAAAAGTGCACTCTGGGCAAACAGGGCGGAAGTAGGATTGAAGAGAGGGGTGGGAAGAGTTTGGGTCTGGAGTCACCTCTAGAGCATTTGTTGGGAGTGGAATAGGCGGCGATGGGGAGGGGAGTACAAACGAATGGTGAGACGTGCTTGCTGTGCGAGTTCTGAGGACGTGTGGGCCCGCTCCCTCGAGAAATCCCGGCTGGGGTCGCCATGTGCCCGGCAAATAAGCCCTCGGCTATGTTATTGGCGGCCTCATTGACGGGATTGCCAGAGTGAGCCGGCACCCACCCAAGCTCAATGCGCCTATCGGAATTTAGGGCGCACATTCTCAATATCTGCCACGCGCTGGGATGGACACTTCCGTGGGCGAACTTAATAAGAATGGCTGTTTTGGAATCGCTAACTATATAAGTCGCATTGGTTTGGGCGATGACTAATGCTATGGCTACTTTTCAACTCTAGTTGTCCGTTCCGGTCCCGTCCAACAAAGCTACGGGACATCCATAGGTTAGTGGGGCTCAGAAGAGTTTCAAAAATTGTCGTGTGTTGTATTACTTCACATATCGTCAAGTGAAGCAGTACAAACCGCGAACGGTTTTTTAATTCCTGCCTACAATCATTCAAAACCTCTCTCGGTTTCGAGAAAACGAAAGGCGCATAGCTAGTTCATTTTGTTGGTGGAGACCTCGAGCGCACCACGAACGCCAACTAAAAGATTGGTAACAGTGTTTTAGTCTGCGTTCGTGGCGCGCTAGAGGCGTCCACCGAGAAAGTGATCTAGCTATGCGTCTTTCCTTTTCTCAAAACCAAGGGAGATTTTACACCGCAAATAAGATTAGAATGGGTCTTGCTTTAGTTTGGTTCATGGGGGTTAAACGTCTCAAAGCGACTCAGGCTATGAGGGACGCCGTAGTGAAGAGCTCCGGACATTTCGACCACCTGGGATTATTTAACCTGCAGTGACATGGCACAGTACATGCGCCTCCAGAATTTCGCCTCCATCGAAATTGGGTTTTGAAACGTGCACTGACCTCGCAAAGCACACGGGCGCCTTTTGCGTTTCGCCTCCATCTAACCGCGGAGGCCGCAATTCGATGCAGGCGAAACGCAAAAGGCGCCTGTGTACTGTGTGGTGTCGGTGCACGGTAAAGAGCCCCAGATGGTCGAAATTATTCCGGAGCCCTCCACTACGGCACCGCTTTGTTCATTTCTTCTCTTATTCCCTCCTTTATCCCTCCCCCTTACGGCGCGGTTCGGGTGTCCACCGATGCAAGTGAGAACTGCGCCATTTGCTTTCCTCAGAAACCAATTACAAAAGGAAAGGTTTTACACCGTGAGTGAAATTAGACCGATGTATGAGAAAAGGTAAAGCGGGTAGCTAATCCACTTTGTCGGTGGCGGTGGTGGTAGAAAACACTTATTGCCAAGCAATACAGAGGGGGGCAAACCCCCTAACATGGCACGAAGCAACCCTTGGGGGCTGCCCTTACAGGGCAAAGAACAGCCCTTGGAGGGCTATCCGCTTCAGGGCGTCGGTAATTATCCGGCGCTGGTCAGCAGCAGCGGAACTGGCCAGGAGAGTCTACCAATATGACTCCGCCGTGGTTTGGGATGGAGGGTGTGGGAAGGTAGGACATGTGAGGGGGACGTGAAGAAAGTCTCCCGGTTTCCCGCAGAGCTTACAAGAAGAAAGGAATTGATCGGGGTAGCGGGCATGAAGGAGAATAGGGTAGGGAGCAGTTCGGGTCTGGAGTCGGCGCCAGTGGGAGGCCTCGATTAAGGTAAGGGAGGGAGCCGGCCGTGCGTAAACGCGCCGGGTATCTCAGTAGTAGGCAAGAATATCTTTGAACGTAAGCAGACGCTCTCGGGATGGCGGAGGAGGTCTAACTCCGGCCCGGAAAGTGAGACCTCGGGCGAGGGAGTGGACCTCCTCGTTACCCGGGAGTCCTGCGTGTGCGGGGGTACAGATAAGAGTTACGGTGTGGGTGGGGTGCCAGAAGCGTAGAAGCCGAGCCGCGGTCCGGGATATCAGGCCTTTGGCGAAATTGGATAGGGCGGATTTTGAGTCGGAGATAATTTTGGTGGCCGAGGTGCAGATGAAAGCCAGTGCAATGGCCGCTTCCTCTGAAATTTCCGATGAGGCTGTGGTGACGGGTCCTGATGCGATTAATCGGGCCTGATTATCAGCGACGGCGAGAACCATGCGGGAGCCCGTCGAATATGCTGCCGAGTCCACGTAGGCTACCTCGGGACTGTTGCCGTAGAGCTTGTGCAGGGCTTTGCCGCGGGCTGTCCTGCGTTCTCCGTCGTGCTCCGTGTGCATGTTCTTAGGGGTTGGAAGAATGATGAGATGGGAGCGTAGGTATTTAGGTATGGGAACCCCCCCGGTAGGATGGGTGATCGGGATGATGCCTAGCTGACAGAGTAGAGTGCGGCCTGCCGCGGTACTCGACAGGCGAGTCAGCTGTGCAGGTGGCTTCTGCCAGCTCCTCAAACGTGTTGTGGATACCGAGGTTGAGGAGCCGGGCAGTAGAGGTGCTGGGGGGGTAGGCGGAGGGCGACCTTCGTGCAGCTCCTGAGGAGCGCGTTGATGCGGTCCCGCTCCTTCTGCTTTCGGGGGAGGTAGGGGAATCAGTACACCGTGCGGCTCGTGATGTAGGCTTGGGTGAGCGGAGAATGTGTGTCGGTGGACTCAAGCGCACCACGAACGCCGACTAAAACCTTGGTAATTAAGTGTTCAGTGCATCTTGCGTTGATTACATCTTTGCACGACCCGTCGATGTAACCAGTATGAACTACGCGTCTTGTCTTCAGTTACCACATGCCGTTACTCGATGTTCTGTGCGACATCACAAAGCACACGCGTGATTAAATGTAAGCTTCCTCAAAAACTTTACGTTGTAATAAATAAATATGCCACCGTATACTTCAAACGTGTTCATTTTCGGTAAGCGTCACTTGACGGTGACAAAAATTTACTATCACATTTTTGGCTGATCGGGACGAAATTACCCACTGAATGAGCGGGCTCCCATATAAATGAGAAACCTTTTAACTCGCGCATTAAAGAAACAGTTCTGCGGCGCCTTCAGCTTGTATTTTAGGAAAAGAAGATGAAGAAGGAAAGCTGCTCGAGGAGGGACCGGTTATTGCCGACTCCGACCCCAATTCTTGGCCGGTTCCCCTGTGTGGGTATGTGCCATTGTACGAGGACAACAACAATGAGGACAACTCCGCTGATTAAGCCGTAACCACCGCGAGCGCGGCTCCCACCACTGGTATAGTGTGGCTGTGTCCGTGAACGATCAAAAACATCGTATGGAGTCGCCAAACTGCCAGTCCGTATCGTTCCCAGCTCAGTCCAGGAGGATCAGCGTTCAGTTGGCGAACCTTGGAAGAGGACTGGCCTACAATGTCACCGCATCATGGACCCAACTGCGACAAGAACAAAGCGGGTCGCACTCCGCGTACAGCTTTCAAAGGCAGGAGAAGAGCGAGCATCGTGGACCCGACGAAACAACTCCCGAGGACTCAAGCAGTGCTGCAGAGGTCCCACCGGCGGAAGGCGAGGTGAGCCCAGCCAAGTCTTCGTCGCAGAGACACATGCGGCACAGTGTTACGGGATACGCGAGGCACGCAGCCCTCGTGGTCGTTTTTTTGATGATCTGCGTCGCCCTAGCTGTGCTCATTGCGTACCGCATGACTTTCGGTAGCGATGACATGTTCGCCAGCACTCGAGGCATAACAGGAGAGGCATATCCAATTATCGTAGTCCCCAAGCTCCGCGAGACCCCCGAAAGCATGTCCGAGTTCAAGAAATGGATCCGGGATCTGCTCGATCAAGTGCAAGAGACTCCGCGCAATTCCAGCCTACCGGAGGAGACACACGAGGATACGGTGGCGACAACGCACGAGGTGTCATCGGTCGCATCTTACCAGACGACGTGGATTGCTACAATCGAGGAGACATCGAACAGTACGCTCGAGGAGACAACGAACAGTACGCTCGAAGAGACATCGAACAGTACGCTCGAGGAGACATCGAACAGTACGCTCGAAGGGACGCTGATGACGGCAGGAAACGAAACGATGAACGCGACAGCAGTCATCTACGGATAACTGACCGGTGCACCCCTTCTGGCACTGGACGACTGTACTGCGGCTTGGAACACCCGATGTGTCCACGTCTCAGACCGCTTTCCTACGTCCTTACAATATTTTCGAGAAGTGCTTTTATTGGTATGATAATAAGGGTAATTTTTCGGCTTCTACGCTATATGTAAGGCCAACCTTTGTGTAAAATCGTATCGAATTCACTAAAGAAGCCTGTGGCGCCGATAGGTGTCAATGTGGATTTATTTCGTGCACGACGCAAACGAATGACGCTTCATGGGTGATGTTATCATGAATGTTTAAGTACGGAAGCAATGAGGAGGTGTTGAAGAGGGACTTAGGGCGTTGTATATGCGCAGTAGGCCAGGATGGGTGCGTCCACAAACTGCAACAAGCGTGACAGCTTTTCGTTGTTATAAGCATATAAAACAGTGGACTTATTCTCGCCTCTGCCCAACTCTAGACTAAATCAAACCTCTTACATTTTAGCACAGAGAATAACTAAGAAAGGCAATGAAACTCAGCAGCTGGATCGAAGAGGGCTCGCGCGAAAGAAATCCGCCACTGCGGTCAGGAAATATAAATGAATTGCTCGAAATGTGCGAATATTTGGCTTGGCACCCATGCGTGGTGTGATCGTCTCATACGAGAACTTCTCAGGCCTCGTGAACTACATGTTTACAGTACATCATGTTGGTACAATGAGGCCCGTAGATATTTGAAGTTTAGGAATATGCAGTCGGTGTAGAAACATTTCGCGCGTAATCTCTGCATGACTATAGCTTTCTTGCTGGATTTAGAGCTCTGTATCATGCTGTTTAGCTAGAGGGCGCTTGGCATCTCTATATATTAATACTAAACTTAGTTAAGAATTTTGACATGGGAATTACAAAGTGACAAATATAACAAAACAAAATGACACGATTATAATAGCCGGTAATGAAAAACTTTAGTGCAGCTCTTCACGGCTGGCAGGTGGCGTGTCACACTGCCAGTCACCCCCTGTGATCTTCCCGGAGCAGCCATCTTCCAGGTGGCGTTTGACCCTGCTACTTGTTACGCGGACACAGACTACTACGACTTTGAAGCCAGGAACGGACGCCCAAGTGCTGGGCTCCGAAACATCACCATTATTCACAGTCAGTTACGGTGAACCTACAGTGTGAATCATTGTGCAACAATGCCACAGTGACTAGCATTACACATTGATCATCTGATAGCGGTGTCGCTTGCATAACACTTCAGTCGAAATGTGGCTCTTCTGCATTTCCGAGGAGACGCATAAATAAATAATAAATAAATACTTTATTCACTCCAAAGAAACAATACAAGACGCGGACGCGCCAAAGCCTCAATTGGGCTTGTAGGGCGCCGTCCGGCAGCAGCAACAACCTCTGTTACCAAATCAATTCTTTGTTTTGTGTACATTAAAACAGATGCACTAGAGCTGTTCAAGCTCGGCAATAGCATCTCGTAACTGTCTGCGAGTGTTCAAGTTGAAAACATTATCACGTACCACTATTTTTATTGCTTCATTATTCTCATTGTAGTCAACAAAAAGCGTCGTATCGGAAGGCGAATGACGAGCTACAACAATAATAGATGAATTGTTAGTTCTTTACCGAGTGAAGCAGTTGAAGGCTTCATATATAATACAAGAGGTGTGATATAAAATATAAAACTATATTTTAACATTATGCACGAAAATCGTTTAATGTACTTTCTTACGTTTTCACCCCTCAAAGTGATTGAATTTCTGAAAGCCTTAGCCGAACTTACAATGAAAGACAAAGTTCTTTTTACAAGGTCCAGCGAACAATGGGCGGTCTCCAACAGAAGCACAAACTAAGAATAACAGACACTACAGTTTATGCCACCCATTCTAAATAAACTCAACCCGTCCGACACTAATGTACACACGTTATGTCCCAAAGAGTTCAAAATGCATTTTGTACAGATAAATACCTACAAGCCTACATCGGCAAATTTTTTTTCTCTTTATAGCAAGCGCAAGCGTATTTTTTTCTCTCATTTTGTCAGATTTTTCAGCACTGTGTACTTTGATTATATGTTTCATCAAGTGTATGTGCTAATTTATCTCCTGCCTGACCGCGTGCTGTATACCATGCCTGTGTGTGGGCCCAAAGACACATTCTAGCTCCTGATTTGCAGCTCTTAGTCTGGGGCCCTTTCCCCTGTTTTAGAAAGGGAATGAAGGTTGTCATTGGATATAATAAACGCATCATGGCATAAATATAATTAATTCATTACGCTTTATCTCAATGGATCTAAATTGAAGAAAAAATCAAGTTAAGATGTCGCTCTAATAAATAAGCGTAGTATTCTCACATAGAGTAAGTACATTCTAGCCAACTATTTCCTAATACTTTGCGCTAGTAAAGCTACTTCAGTTTTTTTATACACGCCGGAAGTACTTCGTATTGGAGTCAAGCAAGCCTCGCTCAAAACACGAATAACCCTGAATGCCTTCAGTAACACCATACCGAAGGTTCTGCCCACCACTGTCTTGCTGTTTGGCTTTGATTTTCCGCGTAATATAACCAGAGTCTTGGAGGCCTTGCTATTAGTTACAAAATTGAATTCAATTTCCTGCTAGCCTCTTTTCTCTATCATTTTTTTAATCCCCTCATTCCTTTCCCCCCGTGAAGGGTAGCAAACCAGTTATTCTTCTGGTTAACCTCCCTGCTTTTTATCCTCCTCCTCCTCCTCCTCCTAGTTGTTCGCATGGTGACAATGTGCAGCTCTCAAAAGCGCGTCAAACGCGGCATTGCGACCGGTTCTCTGGCAATGCAGTCTCCCGCACAGCTACGCTGGCACACACTACGGTTCTTCAAACGGGCGACTAGATGGTTCGTACTTGAGCCGCAAAATAGAATTCATCTTTCCCTCTTTTGTGGATTGCACATCATAATCGCCACCGTCATCAGCGGAGCTACAGTGAACTAAAAGAGGTAGCGGAGGAAAGCGTCCTGGAGTGCAACAACAGACATATGAAGAGCATCACACGGTTGTCAGAAATTGCTTTCTCTTGATGTTGTCTGGAACAACGGGTGATATCTTGTGACCGTTCGGTTTGTTCCGCTTTCAACATTTACCAAGGATTTTCCGACAGGTAGTCCAGCAACAACACTCGTAAGTAGCAGCTGTTATCATCGTCATAATCAGCTTGACAACGCCCACTGCAGGGCAAAGGCCTCTCTCACATCTCTCCAATTAACCATGTCCCTAGTCAGCTGCGGCCTCCGTATACTCGCCCACCTGACTTTCTGCCGCCCCCTGCCAAACTTGCCTTCTTTTGGAATCCACTTCGTTACCCTCAGGGGCCAGCGGTTGTCTTGCTTTCGCAATACATGCCCTGCCTAAGCCTGCCCTCTTCCTGTCGTATACAACTGAAGTCTGCAGTGACGCTCTGCCCACATTCGGGACCGCTCAGCGGAATTCCTCCGTCACTGAAGTCGACCGTTGCGAAAGCTTTTCTTATTGTACAAATAAGGCTAAGAGTAGATAGCTCGGCTAGTTGGCTCTGGGTATAATTATTTGTCCGTGTGTTTCTGTACGCTATAATGATGTCTCATAATTATGCACAAAAGCAAGGTAATTACTAGACGAAACTGCAAACCGAAGAATTTTGAGGCCTCCGGTTTCTTTGATAGAGTCAGGCGTTCAAAAATTGGT
>JARKHS020011522.1:5000-37112 GCA_030143305.2 Amblyomma americanum | reverse complement strand
GCCTTTTGCCTGTACTTTTTTATGTATTTTTTTTTTCTTTTTTTACCCCACCCCCTCTAAAGCGCGGCGGCGGCAGTGGTAGCGGCAGCGGCAGCGGCAGGCAGCAGCGCCAGCAGCAGCGGCAGCGCCAGCAGCAGCGGCAGCAGCGCGGCGGCGGCAACGGCGGCGGCGGCGGCGGCAGCAGCAGCAAGCAGCAGCAGCGGCGGCGGCGGCAGCGGCAGCAGCGACAGCAGCGGCGGCGGTGGCGGCGGCGGCAGCAGCAGCAGCAGCAGCGGCGGCAACGGCGGCGGCAGCAGCAGCAGCGGCGGCGGCGGTGGCAGCGGCGGCAGCAGCAGCAGCAGCAGCTTCATGAAAAATGCAAGGGTTTGAGCGAATAACGTTTATTCGATTGTGAATGTGCAGATTCACTTAGCTCTATAATGGGCGGTTCACATGCAAGCGAATCGGCGAACAGAGCGAACCGCGGCGCGGAGCTGCGAAGCGGTTCGTGAGCTTTCGTTTCGCATGCATCACTGCTGCGAGTTTCCCACCGCTGCGAAAAGCAATGTTGCTGGCAAAAGATATGCGTTTGCAACCAGTTTTGGAGGCCTACAAACACAAAAAAGCGTACTATATAAACATTATTTTGTCATTTCTTGTCAAAATTTATTTAAATAATTGTATATATGGCGTTTTGAGCATTAAAAGCACTTTTTACGATTTATTTTTTAAAGTAAAGTTCGTACGTGTGGTGTACAAACTCGCGAGATACTTTTCAAAAATGGCCGCTCGCGAGTCGGATGAGATGACAGCTCACGTCCGAAATGGATAGCGCATATGATGACTCTTATTTAGCTCGAGGAGTAGTTTGCCCTCTCACATAGGAGTCAACGGTAATCAGGTGGCAGACAGTCTCGCCCATAAAGCTCTCTCAAGGATTACATCAAAAAAAGTACCTCAAGACGGGAAAAGTCTCTGCAGGCAAACGGTGCTCGATCACTTCAGTACCCTGTGGAGTGCGTCCCACAAGCCATGTGTGACCAAGGGACTGAGAAGATCTCAGGCGACCCTTCTACATCGAATTCGCACGGCCTCTGCTCGCACTCCTGCATGGATGCATAAGACCGGCATAGCATCGTCTCCGCTCTGCTCTTTATTTGGTGTGAGCGGGGATATCGAACATTATATTATGCACTGCCCAGAGTACAATGCGGAAAGGCAGGTGATGTTCGCTTCCTTCAAGAAGACGGTAGCCCGTCACAGCACAGTGCAGGACATTGTCTTCCCGAGTGTAAACCAGACATGCAGAAGGGAGGCTGCACGCCTTCTTTTAACATTTCTGCAGAACACGGATGTTGGTTTTAAATGGTGACAGCAGAAACGAACTATGGCCTACTGTGATTGAATGTGTGAGTAGATGGTGTCTTCCGGAGTGGACTACTTTATACTGTGAGTGAATGTGTGTATGAAGTGTGGCACTACAATGGCCTATGTTCTACTGTGACTGAATATGTGCATAGATGGTGACTTCTGGAGTGTACTGTGATGTGAATTGTGTGGATTGATTGTGTGCATAGATGGGGACTGCAGGAGAGAATGTGTGCTATTATAAGAGACTGTGTGCTTAGCAGGGTAGATATGGCATTGTTAATATCGAAGGGGTGCTGCGGTGGAGCAATTGCCGGCAGAGAAAGCAAGACTAACCCCACCTGTAGCATTCAACACCTCAACTCAACTCGAAGAGTACTGCCTTTTAAAAGAGAAGGCTTTGCTCGTACTCCCGTCTCCGCGGCACTGGTGGGTGAGACCCATATTGAAGAATCGGAAGCAGGAATCCAAGTTCCGCACCGCGGTGAGTTTCTTCGCATAGAAAGAGTTATCGTGTGGTGGTTCTTTGCACTGCAATATTTTCCTACAGATGCCGCTGCTCATGAACGGGGACACGGTGCACTTCAGAAGTACTACAGGATGTCTTCTCAAAAGTTTGAGGAGCTGCATTCCTTAGTCGAAGGGCCTCTCACCAAGCTCTTCGTTGTGCGCGAACCCATACCTTCACGAGCAAGACTTGCGATGACTCTGAGGTACTAGGGAGTGCGCCTACTTTTACTGGCGACGGCTGACACGTGTACACCTAGTAAACAGCGTGCGCTAACAGGACGTACACAAGAAACTTGGAGACAGAGGAATGAAGCCCCGTTAGCGCACGTTGTTTAATAGAGATCTACCAACTAGCCCGTAAGAAAGTTCTACTACAGTGTACACCTAGCTGACATTTCTCCGTTTCCTTCTAGGTACATGGCATCAGGGATGAAAATTGAGGTTGTCGCCATGGCCTTCAGAGTGGGCATTTCCACAGCGAATAATATTATCCGCGAGACGTGCAAGGTGCTGCGGCAAGTTCTCCAGCCCGTTTTCCTCAAGGTGCGTTGTCAGCAGCAAAAGAACGTAAATGTGCTGCTTCCTAATTTGTTCCAGTAAATGAGCTAAATATTGGCTTTAGAGCTCGCTGCTTGTGCAGGTGCACCAGTGAAGGAGAGCTGACTCACAGCACAGGCCAGTGAGCTCCAGGCAGTATTATATTACAGAATTCGCTTTAATCGTTTTCCTGTTTTTTGCTTCACATCACCGAGCAGGGAACGCACATAATGGAAAGGAACCAAATGTTCTAATGCATAATAAACAAAGATTATTTTTTAAAAATTGAGTGCTGAATATACGAACTTTGTTTTGAAGAACTGCTCAGCAAAGAATGATGTTAAACAGGCCTGTCTGCTCAATTTAAACATTTTAAATGATAACAATAATGAAAATGAGGTAAGGAAACAATGAGATTAAAGGGAGAAGCGCATGTCAGGAATGTTCAGATGTAACATGTCCAGAAGCCCTCTTGTCTCTTTAAATACAAACTCAGCAGTTATGCATATGCTACAAAAGCAATTGCAAGCTCGTTAAGTCTTCCAATCCACATGCGCAAGTTTGAATCTCATGATTAGTAAACTAGTCGTACAGCTCAAATGCCACCCTCCTCTCTTTGCCAAAAAAGAAAACAGCACGTGGTCAGTTGCTTGAAACGCTAAAAATTTCTGGAAGTGTATGTTGCCGACCTTGTTGGATCCGAGATGTTGAAGTGCAATACGGGTGCTTCTCTCGCATACCTGTTTTAAGTTTGCACTGCTGGTCTTTTTACACCAGAACTGCTTTCCTGTGTCTCATTGCCACCACAGGTGCTAACTACCGCTGACTGGCAGAAGGTCGCCGAGGGATTTTTTGAGAGAGGGAATTTCCCCCATTGTGTAGGTGCCGTGGACGAGAAACACGTTCAAATACAGGCCCCACCAAATTCAGGAAGCCTGTACTTCAACTATAAGGTAATGTCAACATTGACCTCCCCCCATTTGTTTGCAAATCTCACTATTATCTTGTATATATGAACTGTTCATCATTACAGGGCACGTACTCTATAGTGCTGATGGCTGTCGCTGACAGCAATTTGAAGTTTATTTTAGTAGATGTTGGGGCCTTCGAAGGCAAAGCGATGGTGGAACACTCGGAGCATCAAGATTTGGAAAATCTCTGGGGCGTGGCCTTCTTGGTCTTCCGCCACCAGCATTGTTTCCCGAAATGTCAACAGTGGCACCCCATGTCTTCAGTGGGGACGAAGCTTTTCAGCTTCGACAAGACTTTCTTCTGCCTTACCCAGGCAGAGGCCTAGATGACGACAAAAGAATATACAACTACCGCCTCATCCGAGCAAGGATTGTTGCAGTGATAAGTTGATTTATTGTAAAGGTGTCATCACTAGCCGTATGGCAAAGAATGCTGACATAACTTGACCCGTCTCTCGATATCAGAAACACTATATGATTTATCAAAATTCTTTTCAGGTGTGTTGAAAACGACTTCGGCGTAATGGCCTCCAGGTTCCGAATCTTTCGCCGGCTAATTAATCTGCAGCCTGAGAATGCAGATTATGTGGTACTGGCTGCATGTGTCCTGCATAATTTCCTCACGGAAGATGCAGCTTATATGCCTCCAAATTATACAGGCACAGAAGATTGCTACGGCAATGTGACTGAAGATCAGTGGCGGCAAGAAGATACAACAGCTATGCATGATTTGGAGCCTCCAGTGGGCCATGACTACATTCGTAATGCAGCTGCAACAAGGGATATCTTCAAGAAGTATTTCACAAGCACGCAAGGAGCTGTGCCATGGCAGTGTACGTCAGCTGGGCTGCGGCACTGAAGACTGTATAAGACTGGCTTTCGGCTTTGGAATCTTCAGAGGCTGGCGCCTAACGAAGACGACGAGAAGCGCTGAACGCTGTGCCAGCATTGACCTCTACAGTCCTATTCCCAGGACATCAACCGGGAGCTGCTGGAGCCTTCTTGCACAATGTACACCATTCCATTCTACCTTACTGCCCTGTGATGCTTACGAATTTACTGCTCTTTCTCAAGCCGCAACTTAGCCGAAGAATGCCGACAGCTTTCCCGGTCCTTCACTTCTCGCGCCCAGCAGCAGCAGAAAAGCACCCGTGATCCCCTGCACTCCCTCCCGCTTACCTTCCTGACTCTTTGGTCTGGCTCTGGGTACCCTCCTCAGTTCCTCGCCTTTCCTCCGAACTTCTTAGCAAGTACCAGGGACCATACTGTATTCTTCAGCAGACTTCCCCCGTCAATTACCTCATCGAACCCCTTACGCCATCCCCTGATCATTGTCGCCGAGGCCGCTCCATTGTCCACACGATCCGCCTAAAACCGTGCTACGGCCCCGCCGTCGTCACACCGCCCTAGGGTGCCAGGATGGCGCCTTTTCGCCCGGGGGAAATTGTAACGCTGGCCTTCGGATTTGGAATTTTCAGAGGCTGGCGCTTAACGAAGAAGACAACGAGAAGCGCCGAACGCTCCGTCCCTCGTGCGTGCTCTGGACTGACCGCTGCCTCTGGTGTGTAGCTCGACTGTACTGCTGGTTGTTTGCGATGCAGGGCTTTGCAAGGCGTTCCTTATTGCAAATGCTATTATGTCGCCTTTGTGTGCTTGTGTGCGGTGCAGCAAGCACTTGCAACTTATGAACATAAACGTTTACTAAAATATACTTTAATTTATACAGGTACCTGTAACACTACAAGCGCATTGTTGCAGAGGTGACAATGGGAGGAAAATGATCATGTGACTAAAACAAAAACAACTAAGCACATGTGGTAAAAGCAAGAAAGTAACTAAATAGGTAACATCGATGGGTCATCTCGACGGCAAACGGTCTTCAGTGTACCGCGGTGCAAAATTACAACACAGAAATGGAAAGGGTACACTATCGCGTGAAACACAATGCCATGCAAAAGTTATGAAGTCAACGGGATATTAATCTACGGCAGACTGCGTGACAATGAACACAGGAACTCTGAGCACATTTTGCATTCACCAATGCTATTTGGAAGCCTATTGCGCTGTGCGGAAGCATGCGGAAAAAATTAATTACGGTAGACATCAGTACGACCGTGTATTTCAAGACCTCTCAGCTCGTGATCACATCGTTTGGAGATGAAGTGGAGAGGGGAAATGTACAAGTTCTTATTTATTCCTGTGAGGTCAGAGTAAATTACGAAAAAAAAGTTCTAATTTTGCAGTTAACCGGCCGTGTGCTAGTGTTTTCATACCAAGATTCCCTTTAACTAATGTAATACTGCTGCGGAAGTTATAATTACCAGAAACAAATCTTGTAGCGTGGTTTTGAACGCGTTCAAGGTTTTCTATAAGATTAGAGCTTTGAGGGTCCCATACCACTCAAGCGTATTTGAGTACCGGAAGAACGTTTGTTATGTAAAGCTTACTTTCTGGGGGGCTTCATACGTCTAGCAGGTTTAGCATACGAGATGACTTTAAGGTTAAGTATTCAATGTGTCTGTTCCATGTTAAATTTTCAGAGAAATAGACCCCATGGTATTTGTAATGCTGGACCTTTCCAAGAAGTAGTCCGTCCAATTGATTCACTGATCTCACAGGAAAACGTTTAAAGGTGAATGACACAAGTTGACATTGTTCAAAGACATGCCCCACTTAGTGCACCAAGCATGAATTTTGTTTACATCATTCTGCAAACTACTAACATCACAATAATTTTCTATATTCCTTTGTATAGCACAATCATTAGCAAATAACCTTACTTTACATTCTAGATTTTAGACAATGTCATTTTTAAAGACTAAGGGTCTATAAAAAGACTATATAAACATCTATATAAAGACTAAAAAAGGCCCCAAAAGAGACCCTTGGGGCACGCCAGATGTTACGGTGACAGGTGTTGATTTAGTGCCGTTTATTAAAGCATGCTGTGTTCGCCCAGACAAGCAATTTCTAATCCAATCTACTATTGCAGGGTGTATACCGAGACAAGATAATTTATGTAACAGCAATGCATTAGAAACGGTGTCAAAAGCTTTCCGGAAATCCAAACATATGCAGTCTACCTGAAATCCAAGGTGAAAAGAGTAAAAGAAACCATGGGAGAACTCTACCAGTTGAGTCGTTCATGGCAAGCCAGGCCTGAATCCGTGCTGAACATTCGAAAAGAAATTGTTTTGAAGGTCACAGCACTGTATATGATGTGTTTTATTGTTTTGCAGCATACGCATGTTAGAGAAATAGGCCTGCAGTTTTCTAGTACACTTTTTTAGTTCTTTCTACTCATGTGGTGCTCTCACAGCCATATCAGTTGGGTATTGCCCTTGACTATATATATTGTTCGCACACATGCAGCAGCTCCATTTTTAAATTCATGAGCATATGTGGTGGAGTAGCATTCATTTGCAGTTTTAGAGAATAAAAGTGGCTGAAGGCGTCCATACGCCTGAGGGACGTAATGGCGTTTCTCACAGAGTGCAGTTCTCGCTCTGAGTCTTGAATCGCTTGCCGCTGTTTTTGCCGTTTTATTCCCCTTAAGGGAACAGCACTTGTGATTTGGGTTGGCGGCTGACCGAGGGCTTCACTGCCCTCTGTACAGCCTGGACCTTGAAATATCGCCTCAAGCTCGTCCAGAGGCGCCTCGGGCTCCTTTTGGTTTTACACAGGGCTGGAAATGTGCAGATCTGCGCTGCCAACCGACAAATCGGTTGGCGCCAGGTTGCAAAAGCTCCTGGGTGGAACGTACGCAAACTGTTAAATCGTTTTCACATCTATACTACTCGTCGCTTACCGTGTTGTTTCAACGGTGTCCCTGAGGAACTCCATCTGCTGCATGTAGGGCTACGAAGATTTGATGCCAGCTGCTGTCCCACTCCTCTTATTGTCAGCTTCATCTTTTACCTTTTCCTAAAATTGTCTTTTGAGATTTTTCCAGCGATTCATCACCTCTTCCGTTGTCATTGAAGTGGGGAGCAGCACGCAGCGTGATGTTAATCAAAATAAGAAATAAATAATTATGAGTGCACATAAAAGTGTCAAAATCATACATGAACATGCAGATACTGCAGCCTGTGCGCGCACCACTAAAATAAGTCACCTGTGCGAAATCTTAAGAGCCGACTCCCGTTTACAAACGCGCCATAGAGTTGCATATAAAAGCAGACAGGCAGTGCATTAAATTACATTTCACGACTGACTAAAAGGCTACACAACGCACGCCAGCTTTTTTCTGACGGACACGTGAAGCAAGCAATACTGGTAGAACTCGACTACACCGAACATCCGCGCGCACTGGGAAAAAAATTAAATTCTGAGTAGCCTACAGTAACGTGTGCGTGGACCAGTACAATACACACTTGTATGCTTATTCGTCTCAAATATACATAGAAAATGCGTGCTCGGTGAAGCCTCGACGAGGAGCGCTTGTGTGTGAATCATTGAAATCGCACAAGTGCGGTCTGCGCGGCGACAAAAACCCGAGTTTCCGACAAGCTCCGCCGCCTCACTGGAGTGGCGAGAAAAATTTGTTACGACAAAGCACACGCAGCGTCGTGCACTTCAAGAAACTGCAGCGTAAAAAGAAAAACTCGCAATCCAAGAGTTCTTTACAACTCGTGTTTTTGCTTACCGGTGGCGTAGTCCTTGCGCAGGGCGTCTGTGACTAATTCCCAAAGGGCTTCTTTCTAGGCTCGGTTTCGAAAGTTATTATCTTGCACATCCCACAGTAGTGGCCGGTTTGCAATCTCTGCAATTAGCAGTTCATTGAAGAGCTCGCGTGGCATGTTCTCGGTTGCTCGTGTAGCACACAAACAAGAACACTGGTCTACGAGCATGCTTTCTTGCACGAGGCCTCTACTGGTCACGTGGCCACGCCGGGCCGTCATTGGTTTAGATATGCGGTGCTGCCGCGTCGCAGCCGCGAAAATTTCCAGCTAGCCCGATCCTCGCCGCTCCAGCAGCTAGGGCTTTCTCCGCCGCTTGAGAGAGGGTGTATGCGCCGCGGCAGCGGAGGTCGCGAGCGGTTCGCTTGCATGTGAAACAGGCATAAGGAAGTCATCCCCTTTACCATGAATAGTAGCCGCTCTCACCAATTTTAAACGACGTTTCTCGGTACGCCACCGAACATCACTTTCCTATGTATCTTTGTTACCCAAATTTCACGTCAGGAAACCTCTTGGCTGCAAGCTTTAGCAGCTTGCCCATTTAGTGCCCAGTATCGCCTTTAGCTTGCGCCACAGCTGGAAGGTACAGAGCGTCAGAGCCAACGAGGACCTTCAATAAGTACTTTGGTTTGGGCGACTTTATGCACAGCTAAGGCTGACTCTGAAGACGGTGCAAAAAGGACAAGGATAAGAAAGGCACAAAAAAAAACAACGGGTAAAGCGCCAACTTTAAATTAACACCTGAATGGAAAGATGTAGCCTCATCTGTCCGCGCAGAAGGAATCGAACTGATGTGTGACGAAAAAAATAAAGCCGATGCAGGCCGGCGTCATCCTCCGGCGGCCGCGTTTCAATAGATATGAAACGTAAAAGGCGGTCGTGTGCTGTGCGACTTTAGTGTGCGTTAAAGATCCGAAGGTGATTGAAATTATTTCAGAATCTTACCCTGCGGCATTCATTTCTTCCTTCTTTCACTCCCAACCTCCTCCCTCCGTTTTGGCGTGGTTAAGGTGTCCGCAGAGAAGAGATAGCTACTGTGTCATTTCCTTTCCTCAAAAGCCACTAATTTTCACCTGCGTATCCTGGACAATAAACTGTGATATGTCAGTGTATACACAGAAATTATTACCTAGCCCACCACCATTGCTCCTCTTTTTCTAATCCTTCTTCAGCGCTCACCTAGGTAGTATGCTCGCGACTTCATTGCCCGCTGCGCTAGTGCGGCCACAACACGCCGCGAAGACACCCTAGGCCAGCCCGTACCAGACTTCAGGCAGCTTCAATTCCGTGCTGAGAGGCGCCAGAATCAGCAGCGCGCTCTCCCAACTGAATGCCCGGCCGACTGGACGCAACACAATGACCCGACGCGGTGCTCCGCCGCATCGCAAGAAGGAAGCAACACACCAGCTGGGATAACATCCGTACCAGCTTAGACTTCTGCAGGAACTATCCCGGTAAGCCCTTGCGCCTTCTGAAGTCGTTCCTGAGGCCCCGATTCGCGCAGCAGCTGGTACGGCACGTCTTGGCACGGCTCCATATACCCAACAAAGCTCTCGGGATAAATCTTGCTCAGAGCTTCGCGCCACCTCAGACTGCCACAGCCACACATATCCAGCGGGCACTCGTCCCGCCACCGCAGTCTCTTCTGCCGGCTTCCTCTTTAGCTGCTCCCAAACCACCGCATGACGCACCGCACATCCGCTACAACTGTGTATCACTCCATGCGCGCGCCACCCCGCCCTAACGCTCCGTGGTACCGGTGGCGCCCCCACTCCCATCTTCGCTAGCAGGCAACCCGCGCGCTGTCTCGACCGCAACGCCGAAGCACGCCTGGAGCCGACGGTCTGACCTATAAAATGCTTTTCAACTTCGGTGGGCCACAACAAGAAATTTTCCTGGAGTGTGTCAAGATCTAGACCTTCGGAGAGCTCAGGAAAAGCTAGAAGGTCGCTGTGGTCTGCCTCATCTTGAAGCGCGGCAAACCGTCGTGCTCTTTCCCGTCGTACCGTTCAGTTTCTCTGACCTCGGCGGCGTCTTAGCTATTCCAGGCGTTCGCTCTTCATCGTATCAAGTGGGTCACTCGTGTGTTCCCCGAGCAGCAGACCGGTTTCCTCCGGCAGCGTAGTACTGATGACTCCACTTCTGACGTCATCGCCACGCTTGAGGATGCCCGCGGTGGGAAGGAGTCAACCTATCTTCTCTTCCTAGACGCTCAGTACGCCTTCGACTGCCTACCTCACAGCACCGTGTTCGCCGCACTTGAAGAACAGGGAGTCTGCAACCACCTTCTCGGTTTCGTCCGGGCCTTCCTCAGCGACAGGTGGCTCAGTGCTCGTTTCGGCGGCGTCCTGAGCGAGCCTGACCCAGCGCGGTGTGAAGTGTCGCAAGGCAGCGTGTTGACCCCTTTCCTTTTCAATTTGACTTTCCGCTCTGCGTTTTCTCGGTCCCCACGACCAGGTCCACATGTCCATCTACGCCAACGAGATCGCCCGTGCAACAAAGGCCCCACAAGCCAAGTTACGCACGTTCGTCAACGCGTTCCGACACACGCTTGATGCCGTCGATGCGTATCTTCAGACTCAAGGACTGCAGCTCTAGTTGACGAAGACGAAGGCGCTGCTGGTCCACCCTCGTGCTGCAGAAGCACGCCATTGGACCCAGCGGCTTGATCTGCGAAGAGTCAAGTTGCTCTGGCGTCGACATATGACGTACCTAGGACTCCTAATCGACCACCAGCTGTCCTGGGCTCCGGGGGTCAGGCGGGACTTGGCGAAAGCTCTAACAATGCTCAACGTTCTGCGGCAACGCCTCGCCAGCGGTCGCAGCTGCTTCTTGCACATCGCTCTACACCCGGCCAAATCTTTAGCTGGCGTGCGGCACGTACGCGTTTTCAGTGGTCCTGCAGCTCATGACGGAGCAAGCTCGCGAAAATATCAAATCTAAGCACAGGCTCACTAAGCCTGTGCTTAGATTTGATATTTTCGCGAGCTTGCTCCGTCACGAGCTGCAGGAGCACAGAAAACGCGTACATCCCGCACGCCAGCTAAAGATTTGTCCGGCTGCACGAGGCCGTGGCTCTTTCGCGTGCACTCTACGCTTTCCTGCTACATCGCTTGAAGCCGAGACAAAGGAAGAAGTTGGACGAAGATCACCACCAGGCCATAAGACTGCTTCGGGCTGGTTTCCCATCATATCCCGGGCACGTACGCGGACACGAGTACATGGCCCCTCTCCTTACGCCCACAGCATTGTTCCCTACACTCTAAACCCGGATACCGCTATATGGGAGCAAAGAGAGTAAGTCGTCCTCTAGCACTCTTCGTTTTGTAAAAGGGAGTACGCTAGGGGACAGCTTACTCCCTTTTCACTCCGTTCTGTTTGGAGTGTATGACATGTCGAGCGGCTGCATTGGGTTCCCGACGTCCCAGCGCTCCTAACTGGCCTTCATCGCCAGCACTGTTCGCACATGGAAACTGTGGTGGAGTTTTTTGATGACCTCATCGGCGGTTAGTGGACACCTACGTACTCCTACCACAGCATTACCGAGAAGTTCCCATAGGCATGTCTACCAGCGTTTCAGGCGTTTACAGCAAGCGGTCCGTATGGTAGAATGCAATTCAACAGGAAAGTGCGTCCGACTCGATGGGCACGGCGATGCCCTCCATGTTTTCAGCGAGGACTCTGTCTTCTCGTACATTGGCGCCGCAGCTGCTGCCTGTACAGCCCCAGCCATCGCCGCAAACCGTCACGGCAGGCTGGCATTCGTGGCCTGTTCCACGACTGCCGAGATTGCCGGCGTCAACCTCGCGACCGATCTCATCATTGAGCAACGAAACTTGGAAAACGCAGTCGTCTTATGCAACTTGCGGGCAGCCCTTCACACCCTCGCCCGGCAAAAAAAAAGGCACGCCGACGGTGCAGCTGATCGCCACGAAATTTTGTGCCCTAGAAGAGCGTGGCTGCGCCGTACGGCTGCAGGGATTGCCCAAACACACATCGACAAAGGCGGCAACGAAGCGGCCGACAACCTGGCTAAAGCAGGCCACCTCACCTCTACACCTGTGAGCCTCGACATCTCGCTCTTCGGCGTGGCGAAACACGCGGCGCAGCGGGAGCTCCGGTTGCATCATCCGGTCCTGCGGGCAGAAGCCGGCCGAGAGCCCCGCCTACGTCCAATCCGGAGCCTGGAGCCTATTGCTACGCCTAACGATCAGCTTATTTTGTACGGCGGAGCGCGCCTATCACCACGGACAGCTAGGCTCTGCTGCGTGTACTCTTTGCAATGAACCGGACGAGACGATGGAGCACTTTCTCTTGGAGTGCCCGGAACACCCTTCCCATAACACCGTATTGGATGCATCGTACAAGATGATAGGCCTACCTTGCTCCAAAGAGGAAGACAACCTCCCGCCCGGTGCTCCAGCCTCCGACATCCGGGCGTTCCGAAGCTTTCTCCGGATTCGCACCGATTCTGGTCTCGCAGCTCGGTTCACCAGCGTTCACTCCTAGCTCCAGCCTCCGACATCCGGGTGTTCTGAAGCGTTCTCCGGATTCTCACCGATTCTGGTCTCGCAGCTCGGTTCACCAGCGTTCACTCCTAGCCTATCGCAACTCTTACCACTGTTTGTTTTTCTTTTTTTCACTTTGTCTTCTAGGTTTGTTTTCATTTTTTAAATCTCCCCGGGAGATGGTTCCCATCCGTACGACCATTTGCCTCACGCGCAGGCCGGGCTTGCCAGACGGGTATGTCGGGTCTTTGCACTCCTCCCGTTGCGGTTTTCCTTCCCTCCCTCCGGAGGCCGTTCACACCGTTTTTTCTACACTACCTATCCCACGAACCCTCTCTACCTTCCTCCCAATCCTTGCCCTCCCTTCCATCGATGCCTTCCTCCCGGTAAACAACGCTCTGCGATGCTCTGCGTCTCCCTCATTTTCGCCTGTACTTTCTCTTTTTGTAATCCCCATCTCCCCTACCCCTACATCCTGGCTCAGTTGCGGTGATACCACTTCGCTCGTGAGAAGTTACGTGCGCCTGTCGATTTTTCCTTTCCTCACCAAACCGCATTCTCTCCCTCAAGCAGCAGTTCAGGTGTCCGCCTGGAGCTAAGCAGTTACTTTGCCTTTCCCTTCAGCAGACCTAGACAATTAGTATTTTTTCAGGAAAGTAAATGATACATTAACTGTCACAACTCGTAACCAAACTGCAAAACTGGCTGAGTCGTTAGAATTCTCGGCTACTGAGGTGGAGGACCCAGGCTGAATCCTGGCTGCCAAGCTGCGTATCAGTGGATGCGATGTCCAAGGTGACGTCTCAGCACTTTGAAGATCCGCAAGTCGTCTAAATTATTGGACAGCCCTCCACTAGGATACCTCATTCACTATTTATTATGTTTCCTTCTACTCATTCCCGTAGTGCGCGGTTGAGGTGTTCATCGAGAACGCACAAATAAAGTGCCCTTTCCTTTCGTCAACATAAATTATCAATTTTCTGCCAGCTACGATGGCCTCTTGACATTTGACGTCTCTACATGGGTGCTAGTACGTTCAGCATTTTGGCGGACGCTTTCATAGTAAGGACGAAAAGTGTAGCCGCCGTGTCAACAGTCGTTGGAGACGCCCTACATTATCGGTCAAGAATAAGGTTCCGACGCCCGCCTGAACCTACTAGTTATAAAGGTTACTGAGAAGTTACTTCCGCCCCGTGCATCAAGTGGGTCCTTTTCCCATAATTCTAAAATTTGACAGGTCTTTCCACCTGAACTGACGAGCACACGGGTTCATTTCCGGCTGTAGCTGCCGCGTTTAGAGACCATGAAACGCAAAATTTAGCTGTGTGTTGCGCAGTGTTTACGTTGGGGACAGAGAGGTGGTCGAAATTATTCCGCAGTTCTACAGTGCGGCACCTCTTCCTCACTCTGAGTTTTTCATTCCCACCTCCCTCTCTTTCTTCACGGCCCGGTAGAGGTGTCCACCGAGTATTGCGGCAGTTACCGCGTTATTTCCTTTTCTAAAAACAGCTACTAGCTAACTCCAGTGAGGTTATAGATGCAGCTATAGTCTAGAACTAGTTGTTTAAGCTGCGCGGCGCAGAGCTGGCGTTTAATTAAAGCCGCGTCATCTTCTCCGAAACTAGAGCGCTTAGAGTTGTTTCCAGAGATTGTCGTCACCTGGTTTTCCCAGCATAAATCGCCGCGCAAGCAACTGAGTACAGATACACTGCATTACCGATTGTGAGGCAGATGCTAATTTCTTCTTGACAGTTCTAAACCAGGAGAGCTTTCTCTAATAAAGCGTGTTATTTTGGTGCTTCTAGTTCATGCAGCTGACTATACACTGATGCGTAAGTACAAAACTTCTCATCAGGAATCGAGCAATTTCTCACTATGCTCTTGATAAATCGGTTAAGAAGTGAGAAAGTAAATTTGTCTACACTTTCATTGAAACCAATTAAGATTTTCATTTAAACTGGCTAATAATATTTATCCCCCTAGTTTTTCACTAATTTTCCACGTGATGTAACATCTACTAGACCAGTTGCTGGGACGTGCTCTTTTTTGACATTATATAATTTTTTATCTCCCAATATTGCACGTTTTTTCAAAAATCGGCGCAGAAAGTGTGTCTGGATGATAATTGCAGGCTCATGCTTCGACAGGCACATTATAACCCCCGCTGATGTTAGTTTCCCACTTAATTTCTATGCCTGGAGTTCTATACATTATTTCAATTTTGCATTGCATGTAAAGACCTGCTTAATATGAAACATTAAGAAAAGTAAAATAAAAAGTCAGGGAAGGACCTAAATAACCGTCCAGGTGGCCTTGAAACTTGAAAGCACAGCTATCATGCACGGCTGGTTACTAGGGCGAGGAACGTATAGGATTTGGCAAGTTGGTCCGACATGCTAAAGGGAATGATGGCGCAGCATCAAGTAAGGCGAGGAACCCTTATTATTACGCACGGTAAGCATGCCAAGTCAAGCTTTAAGTATGATCGATGCGCCTCCATCTCAGAAAACATTCAGAATAAATGGGGCCCTATGCCGGACTGTACGTGAATCTTTCCACGGGTGCCTGGAAAAGCTGGCGGCTTAGAAAGAAAAAATACCACAGAGAAAACCTTTCAACTATGCATCCTTCAAAATACGCAGTACGAGGATGAATGATGGGCGATTTATCCTGAAATGCGGGCCAACTCAGAGGGATGCAATAGCGTCCAAGGCTGGAATATTTGATGTGTGAGCTTTGCTGCATTTCGTTCTGCAGACTGAGGTGATTGATGTTCTCTTACAATGTGCTAAACCCTCGACGACGCGTAAGCCTGGCACTTTGAAACCCCAGCTCTCGGCAGGCTAGAGAGGTTTTCCTTTCAGCTTGTGCACCACGATGTAGCATTATCCGCGAAACCTGCCTGGACGCATCAACATAAGCCTTTTTCACGCCCGGAGAGTTTGGCAGAAAATGTAGTTATATTGGTGTGGGATGCGAAATTCACAATGCAGCTTGCATCGGCCTAGCAATCATGAAAGCTTGAATATTTCTAGGCATAATCTTATTGGCAAAATTCGAAATATTTATAACTCTTGTTGCAGCTGCGGTAAGGGAACAACACTGCTGCTGATCAACGTTCGAAGAAAAATAGGCGAGGGGAAAGATGTTTGGGGCGGGGAGGCTGAAATGAATTCGGTGCTTTGGCATCAAATAAAGGCCTCGAGTCTAGCATGCTATTTTTCCTCTCATATCAAAACCTCTCCAAATCCGGGTGTGAAAAGTGCGTTTTGTGCGGGTGGTGCAACACTCTGGAGCTTGTGGACACTGTTCTATGAGTACTCTCGACTACTGTTCAATGCGTTATACCAACGCGGACGAAAAAAGAACATACCAGGTTGAGCGTTCCTTCTTGTTGGTTCTTTCTTCGTCTTTCTTGTATTCGCGCTTTGAAAAATGTCATACTTGTACCAACTAGCCTTATCCGCCACACTACTCTCGACTATCCGCGGCATTATACATATTGGTTATATCGAAAGCTGAAACGCTTAGAGATGTTCGAAAGCTTTCAAAAAATCGTGTTGATTCCTTTCTTCTACACTTTGTCAGTGTTAGTAAAACTCTCGGTGTTTTGGAATTTGCAAAGATCAGACTCAGTACCGTAAAAGGGACGAGCTTTATCATTATGTAGAATGCAGAAGCTTTCCAAACCGCAAAAAAAGGACAACATCGATTTCTTAGTGTCACGAGACGAGAAACGGATTCTGACAACTGGAACACAAAATTACTGCGCGCCGAAAGAACTGCTACTCAATCAAGATAACATGGGAAATCCCTTCACAGTAGTCTAATAAAAAAGATAATATTTAAACTCACGCCATCAAATGAGCGGCATCTGTGGCTGATATATTCCGCAAAGAATCGAGTCGGGCATTTTGAAGCAAGAAGGATGCAGCCTATGGAGGCTTCTTCCTTGGCAAAATTGAACAATAGCGTTGGTTTGCTAGTCTTACTCTCAGGATTGAACGCCTCTTAATAAAAAGGTTTCCTTGAACCATTGACAAAATTTGCATTTTCTTTTTACTGAATCTTTTAACGTATTCCGGAAAACGAGCAGGTTTCAAAGAGAACGTTCTGTATATACATTACGTGAATAACTATCGTGCTCTCGTTTTACACATCGCTGCACTGAAAAGCATACGTCATGATCGAAAGTTGGGTCTACAATGTACCGACCATCTACATGTGTTGAAAATTGTTTCTACCTCATTTATTTCTTGAACGCGCATCGAATATGGCTACAACCCTGGTTAGATGACAACCTCTTTAGCTCATGGAAACGAGGACGAACACGAAGAAGACAACATGTGCGCTAACTTTGAACCGGTGTTTATTTCAAAGTTAGAGCACGTGTTGTATTCTTCATGTTCGTCCTCGTTTTCAAGCGCTAAAGGCATTGTCATGAAATTCCACCTAACCCGAATAGTCACTCTGTCCTGGTTAGATATTCATGCTAATATTTTTACTGAAATATCACCACATAGTAATCATCTAGTATTCATCCGTGCCATGCAGGTAGCCTGCTCTGCCCTAATTTATATTGCCGCCAATATTTGCAGTGTTTGTTCGTTTTTCAAATCTGCCGCGACACCACCTTATCGCTTTGTTTGCGACGCAAGACGCGACTAGATTTATCTCGATTGATCGCAGCCAGGCAAAGCTGATTCTACGTTGTTCCGGAATGTTCTAGTAACTTTGCGCCCTTTATCTGGAATGTTCGCTATCAGCTTTAAATTGAGCACGGCCGACAGCGGCGGGCATTCTGTTCGACGACCGCCGAGCACGCTTGTCGCTTCGCCGCCGCCGAGTGATTCAGTCCATTTTGGGTGCAAGTCAGCCGAATAAAGTTTTTTTTAGAAGGCCCTTTCGTCCGTCTTCATCGCTGGTTCGACTGCCGTCACCACTACGTGACATCTGGTGGAGGTGCGGGGTTGCCTTCCATGTTCCGGACGCTCCCTTCAAGTCGTGAAGCCAGCCCTAGCGATTCGCACCCGAAGACGAGCCAGCAGCTCAGCGAGCCAGCCGACGTCTCCAGGGAGAAGAGCCTGAGTTCGGGAAACTGCGGACCGCACCAGACAGCGAAAAGACGCTGCTACGAGTACCGCTATCTCGCCGAAGATGTCGACACCGATCATACTACAGCAGCCGCGGGTGCCGCCAACTTTCAATGGATCCCTAGACGAAGACCCTGAAGAATGGTTGGACCAATTTGAGCGCATGGCGTCATTCAACAAGTTGGATGATGCGGCAAAAATTGGACAGGTGTTTTTCTCATTGGATGGCTCCGCACGCACGTGGTACGAAAACTACGAGTCGTCCCTTACGACATGGGAGCTATTCAAGAGAGAACTATTGAAGGTATTCACCAGTGTCGCGAGGAAAGAAAGAGCCGAACGACTCCTCGAGTCCAGGATCCAGCTTCCGAATGAGCCCGTCCGCGGTTACGTCGAGGAGATGAAGCGCCTATTTCGCCGCGCCGACTCCGGGATGACCGAGGAAAGGAAAGTTCAGTTTTTAGTGCGCGGCGTAAAAGAACAACTCTTTGGCAGCTTCGTCCGCCAGCCGCCAGAAACAGTCGAGGAGTTCATGCAAGAAGCCTGCACGATTGAGAAGACCCTCGACGTCCAAGCTCGCAGTACAACCGCCCTTCCTCTGCCTGTGCAATCCGTTCGGACACGCCGGCCACTACCAGCGACAGCTTGCGGGAAGTTATCCGCGAAATCGTCCGAGAGGAGCTACGCCGATTACTGCCATCCTCCCCACAGCCACAAGCAGTGACTCTGATGGACGTGGTATGGGAAGAAGTGCAACAGGCACTTGGCACCCCGACGGCCACAGAACCCCAGGCCACAACCTACGCCGCTGCAGTAAGTCCTGCTCAGCCCCAGCGACAACCCCCACGTCCTCCCCGAGATGAGCCAATCGTTCCACAACGCCGCCTCCCAGCCCCCGCCCGCCCAGCCTATGACCGACGCTCAAGCCCCAAGAAATGCGACGCCTGGAGGACTTCCGACAACCGGCCGTTGTGCTTCCATTGCGGTGAGGCCGGCCATATTCTTCGTCACTGCCCGTACCGACGTATCGGTCTTCGAGGATTTGCCGTTAACGCCCCACGACCACGCTTCGGACAACGTCCGCACGAAATCGACGAGTACCTGCGTCGAGAAGAGTACACGCCGAACCGCTTTTCGCGCTCACCATCGCCGTCAACCTCGCGCATTGCGTCGCCACGCCGCAGCTACGCAGCCGCGGTACGAGGAAGGTCGCCCAGCCCCCGTAGGGGAAACTAAAGGCAGCAACCTCTGGAGGTGAGGTTGCTCACGAGCTAAACGCCGAAGATCCTCCACCGACCACGCCCCATGAAGGCGCTGCACCCGCGACGCCGCATGAAGAACCGACACTCGCTGCACTGACGCCGCACACAATGAGAACCTCGACCACGACGCAAGCTACCTTGAAATCGACGCCGCCACCCAGAGGAGCTTCGACCACACGCCCAACCCTTGACTCGCATACGCGACGAAGCCGTGACCCGACGCCGAGAGCGACATGCAATGCAAGAGCCAGGACCTCCGACCTAGAAGTGACTATCGACGGCCGGAAAGTTACCGCTGTAGTCGACACAGGAGCCGATTACTCGGTGATGAATGGAACATTCGCTGCGCAGCTCAGAAAAGTCACAACGGCTTGGGACGGCCCACAAATTCGCACCGCTGGGGGCCACCTCATTACGCCATCAGGACGATGCACAGCGCGAGTGACTGTCAAAGGACATACCTATCCTGCGACCTTTGTTGTGCTACCGCAATGCTCCCGCGAAGTGATCTTGGGTATGGATTTCCTTAATGAGCATCAGGCGATCATCGACCTGCGATCCAAGCTGATCACGCTTTCGACGGACGAAGCCATCAGTTCGATGAAAACTCGGGAAAATCACGTTGCCCTAAGTGTCCTGGAGGAAGAAGTGAGCGTCCCACCCCGTTCAAGCGTTATTGTAACCGTAGGCGCCACGAAAGCCATAAACACTGAAGCCATCATCGAGGGGAACATGCAGTTGCTACTAGACCGAGGAATCAGCATCGCAAGAGGCATCGCACATTTCCGCAATGGCCAGGCCGAAGTACTGCTGACTAACTTCAGCGAAGAATACCGGCATATTAACAGAGGAACGACGATTGCTTTCTACGACGAAATATCTGACGTACGAGATTCCTTCGCCCTCTCCGACCCCTCCGCAGAAGATCCGCCTGACCAAGAGAACTCGCCCACTTTCGACATCAACCCAGCCCTGCACCGGAACAGACAAGACCAGATCCGCAATCTGCTTCAAAACTACAGTGAGTGCTTTTCGACATCGCCGAAGGTGCGAAAGACGCCAATTGCCAAGCATCGCATTATAACGGATCAACACGTCCGACCTCTCCGTCAAAGCCCCTACCGTGTGTCTCCGCGAGAACGACAAGCCATCCGGGACCAAGTCGAAGAAATGCTTCGCGACGACGTCATCCAGCTTTCAAACAGCCCATGGGCGGCACCGGTTGTTCTAGTGAGAAAGAAAGACGGCGCACTTCGATTCTGCGTGGATTACCGCCGCTTGAACAACATAACAAAGAAGGACGTCTACCCCCTCTCCCGCATCGACGACACACTGGACCGCCTCTGCAACGCCAACTATTTCTCATCGATGGACCTCAAGAGCGGCTACTGGCAAATTGAGGTCGACGAAAGAGATCGCGAGAAGACAGCATTCATAACTCAGGATGGGCTGTTTGAGTTCAAGGTGATGCCATTTGGTCTCTGTTCCGCACCAGCGACGTTTCAGCGAGTAATGGATACAGTGCTGGCAGGCCTGAAGTGGCAGATTTGTCTGGTATATTTAGATGACGTCGTCGTCTTCGCCTCGAACTTTGAAGAGCACCTCAAAAGACTTCGAACAGTACTAGACGCAATCAAGTCGTCTGGCCTAACCTTGAAAGCAGAGAAATGCCACTTTGCCTACGAAGAGCTGCTGTTTCTAGGCCACATCGTTAGCAAGGAAGGAGTACGCCCAGACCCGCAGAAAACAGCTGCTATTGAACAGTTTCAACCGCCGGCCGATAAGAAAGCAGTGCGCAGATTTCTCGGACTATGCGCATATTACCGACGATTTGTGAAAAACTTTTCGCGCATCGCCGAGCCCCTGACCCAACTGACGAAGGCAGACGTGCCGTTTAAATGGGAAGCGCCGCAAGCAGAAGCCTTCAAGGAACTTCAGCGTCGTTTACAGTCCCCACCGATCCTTGCGCATTTTGATGAAAACCCCGATACTGAAGTTCATACCGACGCAAGCAGCGTGGGACTAGGCGCCGTTCTCGTTCAAAAAAGTGTCGGGCTGGAGAAGGTCATCGCATACGCTAGCCGTTCCCTTTCTAAGGCCGAGGCTAACTATTCGACCACTGAGAAGGAGTGCCTTGCCATCATCTGGGCTACGTCGAAATTCCGCCCCTACCTCTACGGACGGCCGTTCAAGGTGGTCAGCGACCACCACGCGCTCTGCTGGCTTGCCAATTTGAAGGATCCCTCTGGCCGACTCGCTCGATGGAGTCTGTGTCTCCAGGAGTTTGACGTCACCGTCGTTTACAAGTCCGGACGCAAGCACACTGACGCCGATTGCCTCTCACGAGCCCCTGTAGATGCACCGCCGCTGGACGACGATGAGGACGCCTTCATGGGACCCATCAGCGCAAGCTCTTTTGCTCAGCAGCAACGCTCGGACCCCAACCTAAAAGGCCTCATCGAGTACCTGGAAGGCAAGGTTTCTTCACCCCCCGCTTCATTCAAGCGAGGACTGTCTTCCTTCTGTGTGCAGAATGAGGTTCTTGTGAAGAAGAACTTTACAGCGAACAAAACAGCCTACCTCCTTGTTGTACCTACTTGTCTCCGCGAAGAAGTTCCACAGGCTTCACACGACGAGCCGACAGCTGGACATCCCGGGTTTACTCGCACCCTCCGCCGCATTCAAGACAAGTATTACTGGCCCCGACTGTCTGCCGATGTCGCACACTATGTGAAAACATGCCGAGATTGTCAGCGACGAAAGACTCCTCCCACACGACCAGCAGGATTTCTGAACCCCATTGAACCTCCCTCAAGGCCCTTTCAGCAGATTGGCATGGACTTGCTTGGCCCTTTTCCAACGTCAACATCTGGAAATAAGTGGATCATCATAGCGACCGACTACCTGACCCGCTACGCCGAGGCGAAAGCCCTACCGAACGGAACAGCAGCAGAAGTGGCCAAATTTTTCGTGGAGTGCATTCTTCTTCGGCACGGCGCCCCCGATGTGCTCATCACGGACAGAGGAACAGCATTTACGGCGGAACTCACGCAAGCCATCCTGCGCTACAGCCAAACCAGCCACCGGAGGACAACTGCATACCATCCGCAGACCAACGGACTGACCGAGAGCCTGAACAAAACCATCGCCGATATGCTCGCTATGTATGTCGATGCCGAACATAAAACCTGGGATGTCATCCTGCCTTACGTCGTCTTCGCCTACAACACCGCAGTGCAGGAGACCACCCAGATGACGCCTTTTAGGCTCGTCCATGGCAGGGATGCCACGACCACGCTAGACGCCATGCTGCCCAACGTTACAGAAGAAGAGAACGTCGACGTTGCCACCTACCTTCAACGCGCAGAAGAAGCTCGAAGGCTTGCCCGATTACGGATCAAAGATCAGCAGCGGTCCGACGCCAGACGCTACAACCTACGAAGACGCAACGCCGAATACAAGCCAGGAGACCAAGTCTGGGTGTATACGCCCATTCGCCGCCGTGGATTGAGTGAAAAGCTTTTGCGCCGCTATTTCGGCCCGTACAAGGTTCTTCGTCGGCTGGGTGAACTGGATTATGAAGTCATCCCTGACGCAATGACTGCATCCCAGCGACGCCGCGTACGACCAGAAGTTGTCCATGTAGTCCGTCTGGAGCCATATTATGCGCGCTAAAGGCCGCTGCATTTGCATGCTCTATTTTCGCAAGATCTGTTTTTTTCCCCTTACTAGTCGCATTATTTGTTTTAATGCATCGGGTCGATGCTTCTTTGAGAGGGGAGTAATGCCGCCAATATTTGCAGTGTTTGTTCGTTTTTCAAATCTGCCGCGACACCACCTTATCGCTTTGTTTGCGACGCAAGACGCGACTAGATTTATCTCGATTGATCGCAGCCAGGCAAAGCTGATTCTACGTTGTTCCGGAATGTTCTAGTAACTTTGCGCCCTTTATCTCGAATGTTCGCTATCAGCTTTAAATTGAGCACGGCCGACAGCGGCGGGCATTCTGTTCGACGACCGCCGAGCACGCTTGTCGCTTCGCCGCCGCCGAGTGATTCAGTCCATTTTGGATGCAAGTCAGCCCAATAAACAGTTTTCTTTTAGAAGACCCTTTCGTCCGTCTTCATCGCTGGTTCGACTGCCGTCACCACTACGTGACAATATCTTCACACACGCAGCCTTTCGTGCAATCTCGCCACTACATTACTCTGCACCGTGTTTTCGTGTCACCATCATCATCGTCAACCATCATCATCGTCGTCCTCATCTTCTTCTTCTAAACCGATTAGGAGTCCATAAGTACCTCATCATCATCATCCTTATTATCATCATCATGAGACTGACTACACCGACTGCAGGGCCAAGGCATCTCCCTTGTGTCTCCAATTAATCCTCTCCTTTGCCAGCTGCGCCCCCTATGCCTGCGAACATCTTAATCTCATCCGCCCACCTGACCTTCTGCCACCCTCTGCTGCGCTCGCCTTCTCTTGAAATTCACTCCGTTACCCTTAAGGACCAGCGGTTGTCTTGCCTTCGCAACACATGCCTTGCCCAAGCCCATTTCTTCCTCTTAATTTCGACTAGAATATCATTAACTTGCGTTTGTTCCCTCACCCACTCTGCCTGCTTCCGGTCTCTTAACGTTACACCTATCATTTTTCTTTCCATACCTCGCGTCGTTGTCCTTAAGCTGAACCCTTTTCGTTAGCCTCCACGTGTCTGCCCCGTAGGTGAAAACCAGTAAGATACAGCTGTTGTACACTTTTCTCATGAGGGATATTTGTAAACTGCTATTCATGATCTGAGAGAACCTGCCATATGCGCTCTACCCCATTCTTATCCTTCTAGTTATTTCCCTCTCATAATCCGGATCAGCTTTCGCTACCTGCCCTAAGTATTCCTTTACCACTTCGAGCACCTCGCTTCCAATTTTGAACTGCTCTTCTCTTGCTATACTGCTGAACTTTACTTTGGTTTTCTGCGTGTTAATTTTTAGACCCACCTGCACTGCCTGTCTATATCATTGATCACGCTTTGCAGTTCACCTCCTAAGTGAGTAAGCGAGGCAATGTTATCATTCAATCGCAGTATATTTAGGTATTCTTCATGAACACTTATCCCCAACTGCTCCCAAATTCAGGCCTCGGAATACACCTTGTAAACAGGCGGTGAATAGCAATGGCAAGATCGTGTCTCCTTGACTGAAACCCTTCATTATTGGAATTTTATTGCTGACTTTATGGATCAATATGGAAGCTGTGCAGTTTATATATCTTCCAGTATTTAGACATGAGGCTTTTCTACGCCCTGATTCCGCAATGCCTGTATGACTGCTGAGGTTTGCACTAAGTCGAATGCTTTCTCTTAATCAATGACGGATATATGTAGGGGTTGGTTATATTCTGCGCACTTCTGTATCACCTGATTGACCGCGTGAATATGATCTATTGTGGAATATCTTTTACGCAAACTTGCCTGATCATTTGGTTGATTAAAATCTAAGGTTACCCTGACTCTATCAGCTATTACCTTAGTAAATACCTTGTAGGCGACGGACAGTAAGCTGATCGGTCTGGGATATTTCAATTCCTTGGCCTCTCTTTTCATATGAATTAAGATAACCTTGACGTTCCTCGAAGCTTCTGTTACGGTCGCAGTCATCAGGCATTGCCTATACATGGAGGCTAGTTTTTCTAGCACAATTTCCTCTCTGGCCTTCCATACATCTGCTGATACCTGGTCCTCATCAGCTGCTTTTCCCCTTTGCATTGCTCTTAAGGCTTTCTTTACTTTCTCTTTTGTTACTGGCGGGATGACGCATTGCTGTGCGCTACTGTCTCTCTAAGTAACGCTCTGATCACATTGGCTACTGTATAGATTTGCGTAGAACTCTTCGGCTACTTTAACTATCTTATCCATATTGCTAAAGACATTGCCCTCCTTGTCGCTTGAGGCATAGGTATAGTTTTTACCTATGCCTTGTTTCCTCTTCACCACTATCAGGCTACCTCCTTTCTTTAGAGCATGCTCGATTCTCTCGATGTTGAACTTCCTTATGTCGGCTACCCTTCCGCTTATTTACTATCTTCAATAGCTCTGCTAGCTCTATCCTGTCTGTAGGGTTAGACGACCTCATGCTTTGGCGATTCTGAATCAGGTCTTTCGTCTCCTGAGATAGCTTGCTGGTATCCTGTATTACCGTTCTAGCGCCTACTTCAACTACGTTCTCCGTAATGATAGCTGTCACATTATCGTTCATTGTATGAACATTAAGATCGTCTTCCTCAGTTGAAGCCGAATACCTTTTTTGCAGCGATATCCTGAATTCCTCTATTTTCCTTCTTTTCGATAACTCGTTAATGGACTTAATCTTCACTAGTTACTTCCGTTCCCTCTTTATGTATAAGCAAATTTGAAACCTTACCATTCTGTGGTCGCTACAGAGCACCTTTCCGCGGACGTCCACATCCTTAACGTTGCCAAGTTGACCGCATAATGTGAAGTCGATTTCATTTTTAGTCTCACCACTGGAGCTCTTCCATGTCCACTTCCTGCTCTCTCATTTGCAGAAGAAGGTGCTCATGATCAGTAAATTATTTCTATCAGCGAACTCTACTAATAACTCTCCCCTGCTAATCCTAGAACCTATCCTATAGCCGCCTACAGCCTGAGTCGCCAGCCTGCTTCTTGCCCAACTTCGCTTTGAAGTAACCCATCAGTACAGTGTACTGTGATTTTACTTTGTTTATTGCGAATTCCACGTCTTCATTGAAGCTTTCAACGGTCTGGTCATGATGGCTGGATGTAGGCGCGTAGGCCTTCCCCGCCTTCAGCTTGTACCTCGTATTGAGCCTGGTTACGATAGCTGCTATTGTCTCGTTAATACTAAAGAACTCCAGCTATGTCTCGATTAATGAGGAATCAAGCACCTAGTTCTCGTCTATCCGCTAATCCGCGATAGCACAATATGTGCCCGTCCTTTAGTACTGTATACGCCTACCTGTCCTCCTAACTTCTGTAAGCCCTATGACATCTCATTTAATGCGCGCTAGTTGCTGCTGCTATTGCTGTCTGGAAGAATAAAAAGGAAAGTGCAGCGGAATGGCCACTGGCTCAAGCTGAGCCACAACCGTTGCCACGTGCTGAAAGTAGGAGAGTCCCCGCCCGCTAGTTCTTCGAATAGCACTGCTAGGCTAGCCTCACTAGATAAGGTTCTAGCGTTGAACGTTACCAGGTTCAGATTCCAATGGCGGCCTGTCCGGAGCCAGAGATTCTTAGCATCCTCCGCTGCGTCACAGGTCTGACCGCCGGCATAGGTACATAAAACGTGGAAGTGAAGATCCGTGCTGGCGCTATTAGAGCTCACTTTCTGAGTTCAAAGTTCTTGTTGTAACGTGCAAGGTGGATTTAGTTTTTTTATTTGCTTATGAATACTGCGGAGTAATTTTGCTGCTAGCAGCGGCGAGCATAAAATAACAAATACTAATAGGATATAACCAAACGCATCTTACACGAACTCCGTACAGTGACGTGCACATGACACGAATACTACAGAAGAATCGCACACACGAAGCTCTCAAGTTAGCAACAAACATTTCCACATCCTGGTTATCCACTACATACTTTGGGAATTTATTTCTATTCATGTGGTCTCTCACCCTCACTGGAACATCTCTCGAACGCAAAAAAGACGAAGACCAGAACCTCCTAGCTCAACTTACCATTGGAAAGGGTTGCGATGGCAGACTTGCTATGCACTCTCCTGATGACATTAAAATGAATCCAAACCGAAGGGAGTCGACTGAAATTATCAACGAATAGCATCGCACAGGTTATTGTGCAATTGTCGAGGTTCTAAAGGAAAGCGCGCAGCTGTACCACTGCGCCAGGAGTGGTATAAGAAGTCTCAGGGACCTATAAATGTTAAGTAGAGAAAGACCAATTCAGCCCATATTGCCATTAATCGATTACGTATCGCGTCATACCCTTAAGGCGGAGCACGGGCCCTTGTACGACGTCGACTGCCTTCACAAAGTTTGCGCGCAGATCAAAACGGGTGCAGAGGCGGCTACGTAGAACCTTACAGAGGTAGTATTGCCAGGCACACGACATTGAGTTACATTACGCCGCAGCGTGCGGCGACTGCGTTCACAAAGTGAGCGGGCGGGGTACGCGTTCCCACACGTAAGCTGTCTTAAGTGCCTCTGTCGACATTTTTCTCTCGCTGGTCATGTCCGATATTTGAACCCTAGTATTCACGAAGAATACCTGAGAGGTATGACGCCCTCAGGAGTAGTGGTGGGCAGATACGCTTGTAGCTTGTAATGGGGACCTTTAGTTTATTTGCTGTTCATGTTTTCTGCAAACATGTGTTTTCCATAGAGAGAAGCTCTGGTCACTTGTGCCACGGAAGACGACTCTGCAGGAAGAGAAAAAAATGACAAGCTATTATGCCATCCTGACTAATCGAACGAGCGGCGAGGGCAAGAAATTTAGATTTGGATCTAGATGCGGCTTCTTGCATAGGAAACAAACACTTCTGTATCTCACCTGTGGCAGCGTAGGGGTGGCTAAATTCGACTTTTTTTATTCAAGATTCGAAATTTCTGCCATTAGGCAAACAATTTTACTGCAGAAGCAAGCGCTGGCAGCAATCTGCCTTTCTCACTCAGTATTTGTCAAGTGTTGTACCCCATAATGTTCTTCACTACTTTATCGCAGAATTTCTACTCCTACTTCAGTGCTGTTTTATCCATATCCGGCCTTTGTTTACACATGCCATGATATGTTCGTATTCTTCTATCCTGGTTATCGATGACCTTCAGTTGCAAACACCTTATCAGTGGTATTATTTAGCATAACCAAAGCGACCAAATCTCTTTGGCTCTCAGCTAATTGTGAAATACCGTCAGCTCACATTGAACCCGGGTGTCGGTGTTATACGACCTATTAAAACGAGAGTATACAGGGTGTCCCAAATAAATTTAGCCATGGTTCAAAAATTTATCGTTTATGGGGGATTTAACGTCCCAAAGCGACTCAGGCTATGAGGGACGCCGTAGTGAAGGCTCCGGAAATTTCGACCACCTGGGGTTCTTTTACGTGCACTGACATCGCACAGCACACGGGCCTCTAGAATTTCGCCTCCACCGAAATTCGACCGCCGCGGCCGGGATCGAACCCGCATCTTCCGGGTCGGCAGCCGAGCGCCATAACCACTCAGCCACCGCGGCGGCTCATGGTTCAAAAATATTTCACCGCAGTGTAAGCCGAAGCGACCAAGTGCACGTTGCAAGCTATTGTATAGAACAACTCAACTATTTTTATTAGGCTTAATTGCATAATTGGACGAGCTTAATTAGCCAACTCCGAAAGCAACGATTATAGGCGAAAAATACAAGGAGAAAGCTGTAGAGCGATCCTGCATATGGGTCATCTTACTTAGATTTCTTTTTTTGCAGCTTCGCGTTCTAAGGCACCCTAATCTCGCATCACAGCGAAGGGCGCCGCCATTTGAGTACGCAAATACCAATTCCTCCCTGACCCTGACCTTTTTTTTTCCGGTTGTTATGCAGTTCTACTGTCGGCTTCTTTTCCAATGAGCTAAAACAGTTCTTTCCTTCTGGCTTTTTGCCTGTCGTTTTAAGTTCTTTAATTATCTGTTCTTGCTTCCTACGTATTTACTCGAGAGTTTCCTAGTCCTTTGTCGTAACTGTGAGTCAAAGCTATTTTTATTAGTATATAAATAGCTTAGCTGCTAACCACTTATTGTTTTGTTTTCCCAGGCGTTCTTCATATAATATTTTACTCTGAGCTTCCCACCTTCCCCTGTACGGCCCAAGTTCACTGTACTGCCTCATATTTGGGCTTGCAGTGGATACGTAGTTTTAATGTTCAGCAGCTCTCTGATTTATTTCTAGCGCCGACTGAGTTAGTGCCTTTAGGCACACAACCACATTTTCAAAAGGAAGCATTGTCAAAGTTATTCATTCCCAAATACCTGTCAGTACTTAATAGTCACATGCCTAGATGTTTGTATTATGCCAGTCTGTGTACCTCAGGGCATTGCATTGTAGCACTTGCTCGGTGAAACCGTTGAAAATGATCGAAGCCCGGAGGTAAATGATGCCACTTGGTGTTCCGTGGTGAGGCCTAGCTAACCTGTACGTGGAAGTAGACATAAATGAAGAGTACGTCCATCGCATAATGACCGCAGTCAACTGATCGTCCTGCCTATTGTCGGGTACTTAACTGCGTTTTCTTTCACAAATGCCCTATGATGTACTTCTGAGTGTTCCACTGAGCAAGCAGTGCAAAACACTTGCAGTTGCGCACCCGAGAACTACTCGGGCAAAGTGCTATGTAAGATGTGAATGGTTCTACCTCCAATACCTTACTCTCAGACGGCAAAATTCAATCTCTGTCGCCAACAGCAAAAAACTTTTGCGAATCTAAAACACAAAAATTCTCTCACTCGGTTCATTTATTGTTTCGGCAAGTTTGAATTGCGTAGAGAGGGTAACACTTAAATGTCGGGTCCGAACTTAAATAATGCCACTGTCAACGGTGCTAGCCAGCTGTTCTTTTATACTTCGTTCTCAGTGCGCCAGAGTTCATTTATAAAAAATAAATGAAAGAACCGTCCTCAGTGCGAATATGGCTTAATACTGAAAAAATAAAGAAACATCGCACAGCTGCACGAGCTGCGAGAACCTCGGTTCCAAGCGGTCTGGCCGTAAATAAAGGAAATAGCACACGCTGACTTCACCGATGGTGCTTCGTTGTGACCTGGAGAAGGAAAGCAATTTCATGGGGCGTTAAACATTACTCCTCGCTCGGCGCAAAGATAGACCTTCTAAAAAGGCAGCACGCACGTACAAAGACAATTCAAAGAAATTATTTTGGTGGGCACACCTACTGAAAAAGCTCGACACATCAAGTGGTGAGGCCAGATCTCAGGCACGTCGGCTCTGCCCAGTAGACTGTGACGCTGTCTTCTTTGGGCATACTGGAGACCTTCTCCATTCCACCACGCCAGAGCGGATGGTGGCGTTTCACTTTCTTTTTGCCCGTCCGCTCAGCTTGCCTTTCAGCTTACTTGTGCAATTTATGCGTCTCAAACTGATTCCATTTTAGGCATTTCTGCACCGGCATTGTGTTTATTTTTCAAACGAAATAGCTGTCAGCTTTCATTCTCAGCAATCTCAGCGGAACGCCCTCCCGAAATCGTGCAGACGTTGAAATTCTAAGCGATATGAATTAGGGTTCGGCAGGCAGTCATAGTCCTGCTAGATGAAAAATCTCCTCATTGTCCACAGCTCCGACCCGAACGCGCTACTATGTAAACTAAGTAGCTAGCTCGACTGACAGCTTATACAACTCAGCCATCGCCCGAGGAATGAAATTTGGTTTCTAACAGGTATTTTGCTCATAAAAACCCCGGTGACTAGATTAAGTCGCCAGGTTGACAAGCGTTACATTTACCGCGCCACTCGGAGAATGGTATGTCTTCTCATTACAAACAGGTCACTGGACTTTAAGGGCGCTGTTACTGACTACGTATAATTAAGTGGCGAAACATACAGCACTGACACAAGAGGAGGACATGAACCATTATCATCGTCATCACTGCCCCTTCATTTCTAGTACGGTCATTCTAGGGATGCGCGTGCTGGGCGAGAGTAGTGGTGCGCCAGTTGACGGCGCTTAGGGAAACATAAAGCACCTTCGAATTCAAGCTACGCTAGGTGGGTTTGACATTACAGCAAAAAAGCTATTGACTGATCAGCAACAGCTGTTTTAAGAAACCTTGAGCGTGCACGGGAGGCTATTTGTTAGTTTTGCGTTTTTATCCAGGGAGCATACGGTATTGAGATTAACACGCCATGGCGTAAATTTCCAGTCTCTTTTCTTTCCATGAAGCCATGATTGCGGATTATCCCTAAACTCTTACCTGAAATAATTTTTTAGTCGCCGCAGTAAATTACTATTGGAAACCATTATGAAACTCCAAAGAACAGACGAGATCAGGACAACTTTTGTGCCCTTCCACGAGGCATTCAACGTGGAAACAACAGGGTGGAAGGGTCAAGATAGTGACCTGTGTTAATCAGAGTGGAGCATGCCGGAGATCCGTCCCGCACAGGAGGCCAGTATAAAACGCTCGACATTCATCCCGCGATAAAACCACCGGGCGCCGTTCACGACCTTGGATAAGCAGAGCATCCGCAGCACTAGTAAAACACTCTGGGGGCCACCATGGTTGTTGGGTAAATCGTTGCCCTGTGTCCTGGGGTGCACTTCGTCGAAATTCAAGCTTCGGATGCTGAGAGGGTTGATGCAGACGAACAGGAATACAGACCCTTGAATGCGGGTGTGCTTATATTTTGTTTGTGCTTTATGCGTGTATTGGAGTTCCTCTTCCTACTGTTTTTCCTCTGCCTCTAACCGGACCACGCACATTCTTACATACGACCAATAATGCTCCAGAAAGAAAAAAGAAACGTAGATAGTGGCATATTGCCTATCTTTTATCAAGGCATCGCAACGCATGGAAAGTCTAGGTCTCGGCAGCTCCTGTCTTACACAGTCACGGGACATGTCAGGGCACTAAGTTATACTATTACCCTTTAGGTTGAAATAGTAGCCTTTCGGGATTGACATCGCTTTTTTTTTAATAAAAGCGCTTGAACATGCCAAAAAACTGACGATGTATAATGCATGTAGCGACGCCCCTTTAGAATCTCCGTACCTGTTGACTCACAGGCAAATTCCTTGCCGGCAACAACTTTCTCATACCCTTCACGGGTAACGATATTTCAAAGGGAAGTACTCAAAACGGAGCAAGAGGAAAGCGGACTGGAGTGGCGAAGAAAATAGGGTCGTCAATCTGTCGTTTCCCTGCTAGCTCTTTTTTAGACAAAAGTTAACGGCATAATTGTTCAGAGGAGTGATATATCTATTCATCATGTCTTCTTGATTGCGCGGGTATTGTCTCTAGAGTTCACTTGAGAATGTCTGAACTCATTCGGTGTTGTTGGTAATGCAGTGGCACAAGAAACAAAGTGGGAGAGCAAAATTTTTTCTATTCTGATGCACAAATTTCTCTTAATAAATTGCGAAATTGTGTTATGTGCTCTTGCTATCGTGCATTAGGGAGACGATCTACTGTGGTGTCTACGAGAATCCTTCAGAGACGTTTTTTT